>NQLW01000059.1:702466-746970 GCA_002312845.1 Kalanchoe fedtschenkoi
GTCATGAAAGCAACCCAAAACACGGCTTGTAGCACTAAAATGGACATGGAGAATCAATCTACATTAGTAAGTGATCAAGTCCATACAGACATTACCACAACCATAGCCAGCAAATCGATCAACAACAAAAGCATCAAGATGCCGATTATTGATCCCGGAGCACCTAGGCAGATCCACTGAGGGTGGGGACAGTCGGCCTCGAATTCAATCTAAAATACCTCTAACCATAATAAAAAAAATTCATAATTTCAACTTAATTTTAGTTTTGTCACAAAAATTTTGATCATGTAATTTTTGTACCACTGAATAAAAAATCCTGAAATCTGCTTCTTCATCACTATCACTACTTAATTTTTTATTCAGGAATTTGGCGAAATTTGCAGTGGAAGTGTTGATTTATCTCGAGCTATCCTCGAGCTGTAATCGATTCAACGGAGGATAAACAAGGCGCAAGAGTGAATACTTTTCCACTGGAAAAATAGTGTCTGAAAACAGAACAGTCATTAAGCTAATTTTACTGCAGAATTAAATAAGGCCCTGTTTGGCTTAATCAAGCAACAAAAGCATCGCAGATAGCCCTTCAATTCCAAAGAACCAAACAGCTCTTAATAGCAGCAAACCGAAAATCAAGAGAGCACAGAATCAGAATTTCGGAGAACATAACAATCTCTTACGCTTGTCTCGTCAACCGATTTGATCGGAGATGATGTCGGAGACACGCCGCCGTCAACTTCAGTGTTGGAATTCAAACTTCCGCGGCTGGGGCTCCCCGCGGCCCAAAGCGATTGAAATTTGAAATCCCAGTCGAGCGACTTGGGGCCCAGAACAGCTAACATCACAGACACCAAAACAAGCGGCGCCATGAAAAGAAGCAGCCTCGTGGACGTCGACGACGACGGCGGTGGTAGCGAGTTCGCCTCCTTCGCCGCCGCCTGTCGCGTCTTCTCCCTGTGATTCTTTCCGTCTCCGCCACCCATTTCTCTCTGTAAATCTCTCTGCGTTACAAGCGAAAGAGAGAGTCAGAGAGATTACGCTTGTTTGAGAATCAGACTAGCAACATACTGCTGTTCTATTTCCGTCATGCAATTTTTCAGTTTCCGATTCTGCCCCTACTATTTCGATTAACTACGACGATCTGCCATCCTCTCTGACGCGCTGCTTTGCTCGAAGTCGCTGCGCATGCGCGACGCGTGGCGGTAGGGGGCGACCCGGTTGGGGACGGAGGACTGACCGGGGCAGGCGGCGGGCGGCGGGTGGCGGAGTCTAGCGGCGGGGCGGACTCTCGGAGAGAAATGCACGCGTTGGAGATTGAGATTCTGAGACTAGGAATTTGTATTTGACGAATAATTATTTCCATTTTTCGTTTGTAATATTTTGTTTATTTATTTTTCGATATTTCGTAGATTAGATTTTGCATACATTTAATTTGGTCTGATATGTTACCAAAGCAAAAGGTGAGAGTATAATAATTAAATAATTAAATGGTAAATTTGTGGATTTCGTATCTTTTATTATTCGGACTTGATTTGGCGTTTGTAATAATTTAAAGCAGTTTCTCAGGGAATAAAATAATAAAAATTATTATTTTTAATGGTTAAAAATGATAATTATTTAATTTCAAACTATGAATAAGCTATGACAGAGGAAATTATTCTATTCAAATTCGTAGCATACCCTATGTATAGATCTGAAATCATATTGAAATAATTAATATTGGTTTGTGTCATATTGGAATTACTCCAAAATCCAAAGTGAATTGATTTGAAACGTTTGGATCGAATCAGAAAATCATAATTAGACTGAAAAAATAGGTATGAAAATTTAAAATTATTAAAAAGAAATCTAAATAAATTTGAAAATAACTTTATCTATGGGGTAAAGAAACTCTTCTTGATTTTCTACATTAATAAAAAATCTCAAATGTCCTTGATTATTATTCGTTATAAATTATTAAAGGAAGGGTATATTGGTTATTATTAATTGTCAAAATAAATAGGAGAAGTAAATAAATAAATAAATACAAAAAAACTAAGTTACCCTCCACATATTATTATTAATAATTTTATTTATAATGATTAATATATTTTTGTTTTAATAACTTGTTAGGAATAATAATTAAGGATAGTTGAAACGTTTCATCAATTAACATAGAAAAATTTTCTCATCTGACAACAACGAGAGTCTCTTTCTTCTTATTTACATATTCAACCTAAAATCAAAAATCTTTTTGTCCGATCCATTTCAACCAGGATGTTAAGGGAGGGGTAAAACGGTAAACAAGTGTAGAATCAAACAGCTTCTGACATTTTATACAACGTTAGTGTTACGTGCTCTGGGGCCACTCTAACTTGAGCAATGGTTTTGGGACCTATGTGAAAAATGCAAGAGCAAGAAACGCATAGTCGTCCATCCTTTTTCAAATTTTCTCTGTCGGCCATTTGAATAAATAAATAAATATTAGAAGGGCTAAATATGAAAAATAATATTATATATATTGAGTATATTTACGATTTGAAATAGATCATTTTGATTTTAAAATAATTAATATTAATTTTTTTAAAACTTCACTATTTAAAATATAATATATAAATATACAAAATTTTTCTCCATTTGAAGGGAATCGTATGACCTCACACAGTCCCTCCCACTTACACTCGCCACTTATGGTTGTCACCCACCATGTGGAAGATGTTACATTGAGAATTTTTGAAGAAGAATTCAGGTAGTTTGTTCACTTTAGGCCGTGTTTGGTTTAGGAAAAATTTGGCGAAAATGGAAAGAAATATATTGTTTCGTTTAGAGAAAATAAACAAGGGAAAATAGTTGAAAGATTATATGAAAAATCAGATAGAAAGTTTTAACAAAATAAATAGTGTTTTATTACTTTTCTATGAATTCTTCACACCTAACCAAATAAAGAAAAATATAATAAATTCTGCAAAAAATTCATTTTTATTAAATTTTTCTTTCCATCAAATTTTTCCTAAACCAAACATAGTCTTAATGAGAGCATTATATTAATGTATGCATTATACGCGCATGTGTGAGGGATTCTTACCTCATACATACGCACATATGACGCCCATATTGAACTTTACAGCACTTTTTGTCCGGTTTTAGTCAAATATTTATTATTTATTATTTATTTGGCCGGCAAATAGATTTTGTTTTGTGGAGATGTTATCAGCCACGTCAAAATTTTGCCATGTATGAGCGTGCCTAGCTAGCTACGCACAGTTTCCCACACAAGGACGACTCATGCATGTTGTTAGTTGTTGCCGTGACCTCATGCAACAACAAGCACCCTTCTAAAAAGGTGTCCGTCGCGGCTCTAAAATTGATTAATTATTTAATTAAAAATATTTTTATTTTTAAATATGCATTTTTGAAGTATTAATTATTAAATATATTATTAATATATTTAACTTCGTTTAAAAGTCCGACTAATCCTTCCGAATAATTTCTTTCTAATCGACTAATCCCTAGGTCCACCACTTAGTGACGCTTAGCCTTTCTTAAAACGCTGCGTGCAAGAGAATGTGGTATTTCGAGTGTGTTGCGTCCGAATATGACAATGAGAAATATTGAGAATCATGTCTTGTATACCAATATGTCTAAACAAGCAGAGAAGGACTAACTGCTGCCGTGCTTCCAATTTGAACCTTAACCCTTAAAAGGCCGTGTTTGGTTTGAAGGAAATGTGACGGAAAGGATAATTTGATGGAAAATAAAAATTATTTTTTTATTTAGTGTAAGAAAATTTAAATGATAAAAAATTAAATAGAAAATCTTAACAAAACAAAGATGTGGAATTTACTTTTCCTCCCAATTTTATTTTCCTCAAATTTTCCCAAAACCAAACACAGCCTAAATATTTATCGCTTTCACTGCTTAACTAGTTAATAAGGATGTAGGTTTTATCTAGTTTAGGAAAAGTTTCACATATTGAAAGTCATAGAAATTTTTTGATAGATTTAGATGATAGATTTTGAGAATGAAAAAGTTGGATGGAAATTTGTATGAAATTTTTTTTATTAATAACCATAGGAAATATGTTCTTCACACTTTACATGATAAAAAAATGAAAGAAAAATGAAATTGATTACATCAAATATTTTATTTTCGTTCAATTTTATTTCGAATTTTCTTTTCCGTAAATCAACACAGGCTTAATGTAAGTTTTGTTTACGAAAAGGAGGAATATTTACAAATGAAAAGTCAAAAAGAATTTATGTTTGGTCTATAACAAATTAGATGACATAAAATTATAAAATAAAATTATACAGCAAACAAAAATATGAAACGAAATAAACCGATAATTCAGTTTCCTTCCCATTGGTCAAAACACAGGTAGGGTAGATGGTACATCGCCTCAGTCCAGCCATTTATGAGCGGCAGCCCATCTTTCCCTTTAAGGGTGTGTTTGGTTAAGGACAATTTTTTATGGAAAGTAAAATTTGGTGGAAACTTGATAACATCTAATGTTTGGTTTCAATGGAAAATATAAAGAAAAAAAATCATGTGAAAAGTTAGAATAAAAATTAAATAAAGTTTTGAAACTTTCTTTCAAAATTTTCATTTTAAACTAAAACAAAGAAAAATAAAATAGAATCCATGATGTATTTTATTTTCCATCAAATTTTCCTTTCTCTATAATTTTTCCTAAACCAAACACAACCCAAATGCGTTTGGTTAAGAGAAAATTTAGTATAAAAGAAAATTCTTCAATTGAATTCATTTTATTTTCCCTTGTTCGGTTTGAGATGAAAAATGATGAGAGAATGCTAAAACATTCTTTATATCAAACAAATTTTTCATTCTATTTTCTATATAATTTTCTTACAAACCTTACTTCTTACTTTCCTACAAATTTTTCTTCCAATTTTTCATCTAATTTTCCTTTCCGCCCTTACATTGTCTTTAGTTTAGTGAAAATTAGATGAAAATGAAAATTTGGTGGAAAATAAGAAGAAAAATCTGAAGACAAAATGAGAATAAAAATTTGTAGGAAATTATGAAAAAAAATTGTTTTAAATAAAGAATGTTTTAGCATTTTCTCACAATTTTACACCCCTAACCAAACAAAGGAAGATAAGATGGATTATATGGAGAATCCATTATCCTCCAAATTTTCATTTCCACCAAAATTTTCCCGAAAAGTTAACCTACAAAAAAAAAGAATGGATTGTTGAACTATAATTTACAAATCTAGATTTTTGAGTCACAATAAAATATGAGCTGATTTGAAAATCCAACATAAATAATTATTTTAATATAAAATAAAAACTAACAAAATTATACTGTCTATTTGACCAGATTATGTAGAAAAATTATTTACGTTTAAAAGCTCACTTTTTTTCCAAAAGAAAAATGAACTGAAAATAAATGAGTATATCACAACAGTATATCTCTAACTCACGAAAATTAAACAAAAACCATTTTAACAAATCAAGCTTAAAAAGTAGATTGTTGTTAGGGGTGTAACGATTTGGTTCAGTTATATTTTTAATAAAAAATTAAATCAAATAATTGGTAATTAGTTTGTGAAATTTGAAATCGTAACGAACTGCTAGTTTGAAAAATCAAACTGAATCAAACAACATGGTTCGATTAATTTTTTTTCATGAACTTTATTGACAAATTTAATTACTAAATAGAAGAATTTTTATATAAAATTCTAATTTTATTCCATTTGGATCGGTATGATTTGAAAAAAATTTAAAAACTAAACCAAACAATTAGTAGTCTAATTGTTCAAAATTTGTAACAGTAACTTAATCATTTATATTTCAAACCGAATCAAACACAGCTGTAACACTTGCGTCAGTGACCAACTGTTGACGTTGGCCCAGCGTCTCCCAGGTTAATCTTACCAGAAATCGCCCAAGTCGATCGGTGTGAAGCCACCTAGAGAGCGTGATCGACCAGCCGGCCCGCCAACGCTTGTCTGATCTATGGATGACCGTCGAAGAAATCAGGTGCCCACCCTTCCCATATTGTCAATTTAGCCCTTATCCAGTTCAATCCAGTTGCTTAATTGTTTACTTCGTATATGTGATTCTGCTAGTGATGAGTCCTCCTCGCTTTTTTCATGTCGCTGTCTTCAAGATTTCGAGTTGCTTCTTGATATTATTTATGTATTTAGGGTTCGTCAGTGTATTACGATCAATTTTATGGTGCGCCAGTGGCTGACCGCACTTCTTGTTTTGTTAGAAAACTGATAATGTCAGGACGGACGCTGATGAGTATGAGGTTTTACTTAATATGTTTTTATGATGTTCATATTTCGATTTTCGACTGCCAGTGTATTCCGGTTTCTTGGATCTTGGGAACTTTGGTGGAAAGAAAATGAAATGGAAAGTGGATGGGAAAATAATTGTCAAATGGGAAATTGAAGGACGGAGTTTAAGTTGAATGCTTTTATTTTGCTTTAATCTTCCATGGTCGTAAATTTGGTTTCCATCTCTCAAACTTTTGAAAAACCAGAAGTGGTGCTAATTTTTGTGGGCTCGATAGGTTTCTCTGAGGGGAGCTAGTGCCAAGGAAATTTCTAGAGATGCCCTGCTTCAGAAGGTTGCTCAAGAAAGAGAGCTGCGTGAGTATACAAGACGTGCTACTGCAGTTTCCATTTTCATTCAGGTTTAATATGCCCCCCCTAAATTGACCTACGTGTAATTTAAAATTTAGTCAGAACCAGTAAGTGCTGTTGAATCACTTGATGTTTATGGTTTTAGGTATTTGATAGATTGCATTTTCTCATCAAGTTATCCCTAACCAGAAATAAAATGTGTCCCTCGATTTACTCTCATCTGTTGTTCTCTTGCCTACACCTTGAAAAATTATCAAGATGCGGTATCTACCATCTCATGTCTGAAGTCTTTTTCAGGAATCAAATACTCTTGCCGAACACATTTATTTTGATAATTGATGGAGTAAGGAAAATAGGGTTTAGTATGATCAATAGAAATAAGCTCACAAAATTAATCGAAATGGCGAGTCTTCTCAAGTAGTCACAACAAGTAACCTAAGATAATGAGGTTTTATTAAAGAAAACTTAATATATCGAAGATTATTAAAATTGATTTAGTCTGATGGTGTTTCAGAGAGTTTGGAGGGGTTACATTGCAGTAAAGAAGACTGCGGAGCAACTCCATAGGGAATGGTCAGCCTTGGTGGATCATCCTCCTATAGTGATTACCAAAACATGGATATCTTGCAGTCTCTTGAGACCATTTCTATTCTCTACCACACAGCTATTGATTCGAAGAAACAAAGTTCCAACATCAGACATTGATTGTATGAATAAATGCTTCAGAATTCTACTGGCAAGCATCACTTCTTCTGGTATTTTATTCTCTTTGCAATGATATATTTGGCTGTTTTATAAGTGTGAAGAAATGTTTTTCCTCTTCATTGTAAGTGTGTGATTAGTTGCATACGCATAATCAACACTACAAATCATTGAGGGTGTCCATGGCTTTCATGTATGTTGTTACCCAATTTCGAGTCTGATAGTTGCCTGGCAAAATATTTCCTTAATGGCTTGGCCTTGTGAGGATTCTAATCAATGGATCTTCTCCATCCATCACATTTTTGCTTCTTCTTCTTCCCTTTAGATTCCTTCTTGTATTAAGCTTACTGATTTCGTTTGTGTTGAAACTATACAGATGCAGAAAATAATTTCTGCAGTTTGGCGACAGGGGGGCCAGAAGAGCGAAGAATATGGATGCATCAAGCTCGCAAGCTATTGTCTTTGGGCTTGTTCATTCTAGCAGAATGCAACATATCTTCTGGAAATCAAAAGATCATTTCTCTGACCTCTTTAGCAATGCGGTTTCTTATTACCTTAACAGATATTAAAGGGTGGAAATGCACTACTACTAATGACTTTGATGATGCAAATATACAAGTTTGCAACTTGATTCAGTTGATGGGGAGTAAACACAGTATTTTGTACTCATATATCAGAAGGTTTATTTGTAGATTGGATGTCCCTTCATCTAATCACGTGATTAATGTTGTTCAAGCTGATGAGATATTCGTCATTACGGCTACTGCCATAACTTTTGCTTTGAGACCCTTTCATATAGACTCCGCTGGACAGTGCCCTAAATCCTTAAACTTGCAGAACACTGCAGACCTGTTCCTCTTATACATACTTACAATTCCTTGGCTTACCAAACGCCTGCCAGCAGTTTTGTTACCTGCTCTCAAGCACGAGTCAATTCTGTCACCTTGCTTGAGGAGTTTGGTGGTAAGCTTTTGTCAAATATGATGGTCTCGTAGTGTTTTCCCACAACTTTCTTCACAGTCATTTTACAGCAGCTCCGTATTTGACATGCTTTGTGTGACCTCTATAGTTGTTTTTCGTTTATCTCATGCCTATTGTAATGATGATAAAAAATATGTTGATTTCCGAAAGGCACTTAAAAACATTCCTTTCCCAGGCTATCTAAAACCTCTTATGCAATGCTGAGTAGCCTTCCCTTGGTAGCTATTTCTATCCCTCAAATATATTCGTACGTTTTATACCCCAACAAGATAACTGATCAGATTTTGGCAGGTGATGACAGATTGATAAAGATAAAATCTTCAGGGAGATGACAGAGATAGAAAAGGCAGATACATCCGAGGCAGAAGTAATCTCTCCTTGCGGATTCGCCATTGGGAATATCATATGTTTAGTTGTATGTGCTGATAAGAACCCCATGAATCTTGGGGGATTCACTTGCGGGTTAAACTATGCTTTGTATGTTCGAGGTGTTACACTCCTTTCACAGGACTTTCTGAGGTGGCTAGATAAATATAAACCATCAAGTACGGGAAATCAGTTATCAATAAGCGGGAGGGAAACTTCTATTGCTATTAATACAAAGGAAGATGAAACCACTTATCAGCTGAATCTTATGTACATGGACCTCCTCAAGCCAGTTTATCAACAATGGCACCATGTGACTCTTTTATCAACATTAGAAAGTGGTGGCTATATTCAGGAGAATGCTAGTCTCACAGCAGAAATTCCAGGAAACCTGCAACTCCTTGATATTGTGTATTTTTATTGTAGCATGCTTAAGATACTCGCAATGTTGAACCCTGGGGCTGGTTCACTGCCAATTCTTAACATGCTATCTTTTACTTCGGGATTTCTTGGCAGCTTATGGGGTACCATTGAAGGTTTTGCTTTCCCTGATGAGGGTCATTATCATCGAAGTAATAATATCTTGAAGAGCGAGAGTGAACCTTCTTCTATAAAGAAGACAAAAGAGTCCTCCAAAGCTGAGGGTCCAAGATGGGCCAACATGCTAAATAAGATAACTGGTAAACCACAAACTGAAAGTGGTATTCTTTGTTCGACAAGCAGTGGAACCAGCCATGATCAGGCCGGTGTGAGTTACAATGAGAATTGGGATGTGAAACCTTTAAGGCGAGGTCCACATGGTATTCCCAAAGATATATCATCTTTTCTTCATTTATTTTGTGCATCATATTCTCACCTACTACTAGTTCTCGAAGATGCAGAATTTTACGAAAAACAGGTAAAACAATTGTGGGGGGTTTCATAATTTGTATCTGTCAAGAATATATGTTGATGTGCTTTCGATGTACTGAGTCCTTTTTTTATTTAAAAAAAAAGGAAATTTGTATGTTGATTTCAACATGAGCAAGATAAGGATCTTAAGTCTGTACTTGTTCATTTATAGATACCAAGTCCTTGTTCATTAGTTTTTCTGCTTCACAAATGTTGACTACTCTTACTATATTTCAGATGCCTTTCACATTGGCACAGCAACAACGAATAACTGCAGCACTCAATACATTAGTATACAATGGCTTGTCCCGTAGCTGTAGCCAAGACGACAGACCTCTTATGGATTCTGCAATCAAGTGCTTGCATCTATTGTATGAAAGGGACTCCAGGCGTCCTTTCTGTTCACCCGAATTGTGGCTTGCGCCTGCCACAAAAAGTAGAATGCCGATTGCAGCTGCTGCTAGAACTCATGAAAAATCTCGAAACAAACTGGATGATGTATTTAATGCACCAGGCGCCGTCTCAGTTATCACAGTGACACCTCATGTATTTCCCTTTGAAGAAAGGTATCTGATTATTTTTTTTATACTCATTATAGTTATCAAATTAGAAAAATGCGTGAAACTGTAGTAGAACAATCAGGATGTTGACTCCACATTTTCTCTATTTTAGTTTGGTCGTGCAACTTGATGAATAATATCCCGAAAGCTAAATTTAGGATGAAAGAGGGACTTTGGAGACAAGTGTGTGACTTTCGCTGTTCGTTTAAGCTTTAGTTACGTATGCCCTCTGACAATTTCATCTGGCTCACCTGTAACACAGGCAAACATAAACACACACACACTAAATGTTTATTGCTATTTGATGTAACCAAAAAAAAAAGTATGACTTGACAACTGATTTCAACTAATTAATTTGAGGAAATATTCAGAGAATAACTCAAAAAGTGAACTGCTCTATACTTGCTCCGTGTCTTTCGCTTAGTTACCTATTTCATCAGATTTATCTGATACTTTTTGTCCACTTTTAGTCAGGCAACATTTTGTAACCGAGTCACCAGCATTTGGACTTTGATTCCCAAGTTCCGAATTGAGAATCTTCAAAACTTATTCTACTTTTCGCCAGGATAGTTGATAAACTTGCAGTATGCTTTTCACTTTTTAATGCAATATTTAAACGCTGATTGCTTTTCGTCAGAGTTCAAATGTTCAGAGAGTTTATTAATACGGACAAAGCGTCTAGACTAATGGTTGGAGAAGTTGTGGGACCTGGTGCACCATCCCTAGAAATAGAAGTACGTCGTAGCCATATAGTTGAAGATGGATTCAAACAATTGAGATCCATAGGGTCTCGCTTCAAATCATCAATACGCGTCTCATTTCTAAACGACTGCGGTCTTCCTGAAGCTGGCTTAGACTATGGTGGACTGTTCAAAGAGTTCCTAACCGACATGGCAAAGGCAGCCTTCTCACCAGAGTTAGTCCCCTCTATAATTACTTTACATATTAGGTGTGATGACCACCTGTTGTTTTAAATTGTCTTTGTACCAGGTATGGCCTGTTTTGCCAGACTGCAACATCTGAAAGACTTCTGATTCCTAGTACAGCTGCCAGATCTCAAGAAAATGGCATTGAATTGATAGAATTTCTTGGAAAAATTGTTGGAAAGGCATTATATGAAGGGATTCTGCTGGACTATTCTTTTTCACATGTCTTTGTGCAAAAACTGCTCGGTCGATATAGCTTTCTGGATGAATTATCAGCTTTAGATCCAGAGCTTTACAAGAATCTTATGTATGTGAAGGTATATCCTTATTCACAATGTTTCACTGGATTGTTTCTGTCATATAGTTTAGCTTGAACTATTGATGTCATCATTATTACTTCATCATCATTCAAAATTTCTGGAGTATCTACAAATGATAAGCAACTAATGACCTTAAGATTCAAATTATTCAAAGTAATAGTGTCATCCATGCAGTTGGTGCTCAATCTTTTTTCAATTTCTGAATTTCTGGATGTTATGTCATTTTCAACCAGGCTAATAATAATGCTTCTCTATGAAAGCTTCAGCATGCATACTTGTATATATATCATCTGAAAGTATTTTCTCATGCTTATGGTTTCCACAGCACTTTGAAGGTGATGTCAGAGATCTTTCACTGGATTTTACTGTCACAGAAGAAATGTTTGGCAAACGAATAATTGTTGAACTTAGACCTGGTGGCAAGGATGTCAGTGTGACCAATGAAAACAAACTACAGTATGTTCATGCAATGGCGGACTACAAACTAAATCGCCAGGTTAGATTTAAACCCGGCTAGGAAAGAATTAAAGCAGTTTTGGTTTTTTATTTTATTTATATCTTCTGATGTTGACAACAGATATTACCCATGTTGAATGCATTTTATAGAGGACTTTCTGATATTATATCACCATCTTGGCTGCGATTATTTAATGCAAGTGAATTTAATCAGGTAACCTATTTCCCAATTTTTTCCTTAAGACTTTCCATGGTGAAGCTTTGGCCTTGAACATTGATGATGGTATAACCTGTGTCTGCAGCTGCTTTCGGGTGGAAAGCATGATATCGACGTTGATGACCTGAAAAAGAATACTCGGTACAGTGGTGGTTATACTGAAGGAAGCAGGACCATAAAGCTTTTCTGGGAGGTATTGTCTGAACTCTGTATTTGACATTGTTTGGCACAATGTTTTGGACTCAAACAACACACACAAATCTTTTTTCACAGTAGTTCATACAAGTTCAATGGCTAGGTGGCAAGATTTAAGAAAGCACTAGTATTGTTGATAGAAGAGTTAAATATAACTTTGTTCAGCATCTCTTACATAAAAGAACAGACCCATTACTCATTAGTAATTCTTTTTCTTGTCCTAACTTGTTGCAAGAATAAGTATAGCATGATTTTTAAGGCTTCTCAATGTGGAGTGACAGGTGCTGACTGGATTTGAACCTCAACAACGCTGCATGCTTCTCAAGTTTGTGACCAGTTGCTCCCGCGCTCCTTTACTCGGCTTCAAGCATTTGCAACCGGCCTTCACAATTCACAAGGTACTTCTTTTCTTGAATCCATGCGATGTCAATAGTTTGTAAATATGTCTACTATATTCTGATACACTTGTTTAATTAAGAGGTGATATTTGCTACAGCTTTAGTACAACATATTCATGTATAACCAGATGATTAACATCAAGGACACGTGTGTTTGTGAGTGTTGATTGTTTATAATCACATATTTTGCATAATCTGAATGCTTCAAGGGGTTTGAACAGAAAAGATTTATATAGTTTGGTCTTTGGTGTCATCTAGGTTTCCTGTGATATGCCTCTTTGGGCAACAATAGGTGGACACGATGTTGATAGGCTTCCATCAGCCTCCACTTGCTACAACACTCTAAAAGTAAGTGTTATTATAAATGCTTGAGCACCAAATGTTAAAGTTATAGGTTAACTTTTCTATGTTTTAGATATTCTGATTGTAAAAGTTTAAACTGCCAAATGCAGCTTCCTACTTACAAGCGTTCTAGCAATTTAAAAGCAAAGCTTCTTTATGCAATCAGTTCCAACGCAGGATTTGAACTTTCATAGGAGCTGAGCCATTTATGGTGAGCTATTATCTGAATGTGAATATTCTTTTGTATATTTGTATGATGTGCGGTTATCATGGTTTCTGTTTTGTTACTCATCCTTCCCATAGAAAATATCTTAATTAGTAGTGATACTGAAGATAACGATTGATGGTCAAAATATATTGGCAATTACTCTATTGTCCCGAGAGACCGCTCCCCCAAGGCCAACAAATCACTTATATTTAGACTATGTGGTTTAGGAAAGGTTAAATGGGAGAAAAAAATGAAATCCACTTGGATTCCATTTCATTTTCCTTTTATTTGTTTAGACATGAAAATTTCCAAGGACTGTATTTAAAGCACTTGATAATCAGACCAAACTTTCATTCATATTTTCCATCTCATGATTTTCTCAATGTTTTCCAAATAAACCGAACATGAATTTTCTCACATTTCCCCTCACATTTTTCTTTCCCGCAAACTTAAACAAAACGTAGTCTTAAATTTGGTACATATGAATTGTGATAGATGTCTTTTTGACACTTAAGTGCCATGTCCTCTAGAAATTACTGAATTTATTGTGTACAGTCATGGAGTCTGGCTAGATGAGAATCCAAGTCCAAACCAGATAACATTAAGAAAGTGCATTCCCAGGAGTACCAAAACTATTTAATCAGTATCCTTGTGGTTCAATCATATTAGAACTTCAAAAGAGCCGATAAGGATAGAATAGTTTTGGTAGTTTTGGTTCCCTTACTGGCAATGAACTTTTATGAGATAAGAGGGATCCCCTGTGAAAGTATAGAACCAGCCAGAATTTGGTTTGCTGCTTCAGAGGTATGAAAACCATCCCAAAAGACATACCCTGTAGCATTAGAGCATGTTCCCATTGATCTTGCATTACAAAGCAGAGAAGTCTCTAGCATCCCAGTTCCACAACAAGCTTTTCTTGATTCGAAGAATCCTGTGCATAATTCAATTAGATAATATATGATGAAGACCTGTTACTGATCTTCTCCGATTTCCTGAAGATAAGCACTGCATGATGCAACTGATAAGTTAAAGGAACATTTGCAGGGTTTCGTGCACATACCATGATCAGCAGGCTTTGTGATCATATCGAGTAGAGGCTGGTAGATATCAAGAACCACAAGTCGAAGATCAGGTAACAGTTTCTGCAAATCCAGGGTTGTACTGTTTAGTTTGTTGTTAAACATGACGGCATCACGGTTCAGTCTGGCCACGCAGTGGTTCCTCCCACTGCCGAACAGGGTGATAGCTGCTGGCAGACAACCGAGAGGCGGCAGGGTTACCACTCCTATCCTCCTCGCTCCTAGTCCATACAGTGTCTGTCAACATTATAATGTTAGTATATACGATTTATCTATATCAATGCTTGATTTGTTCCAAATAACGAATGCACGTGAATCGAAGAAACCTGGACAAATGTGGTGTATGATTTCATGAGAACATCTGAGAACCTCTTGGGAGTGTAAAAAGAAAGCAGCATTGGATTTATGTAGTAGTTCTGAGCAAAGTCACTGGATCCAGCAGTCAGCAGATGAATTCCGCCTGAGAAGATCTGGTTCGCCCTCTCACTTCCCACCATCTCCTTTACTTTGGTCTGGTACTGCCTGTAGTTCTTCAGTTGGTCGGTCAATGAGATCGACCTCTGCCCATGAAAACAGGTTTCATATACTTACTAAGTTGTTATACAAACCCAGTTTCAGGCCTCAAAATTGTGATCAGGTCTATATATGAAAAGAAGTTGATTTGGGTATTACGTATAGAGTTGCTGTCGCATCATAGTATCCAGAAGCAGCAGATGCGAAGTTGACACCGGTCAGAATCTGGCTTCCGTTGGCTTCCGGGCTACTGTACGCCGGTGGGTATGAACTGAACCCCAGAGACTCACCTGCGAGCAGTCAGAAAGCAAGTAAAATGAGTAGGATGGCGCTCGAAAAATGAGTACCAAAAATCTTTCAGGATCAACCTGTGAAGTCGGACGCCAGCTTGCCGTTGCAGAACCTCCCGGTGGGCCTGTGAGTGACAAAATCTCGGCCGTATGGGAGGAAGTTAGCTTTGAAGACGGTCATCCGCCCGTTGTTGTTCCCCACATCCACAATCGAGTCTCCGAAAATATTCAGGCTTGGGACCAAAGGGTCTCCATTAGCCACAGTCACCACGAACACCATGACAGCAATAGAACAGGTCGCATCCATACTCACTCTATCTCTCATGCTGCACATTTGACCAGGATTTGGTGTAGGGGCTGGCAATTTATACTGCCTGATGAGCAAGTTAATCACAAATCCAGCTGCTAAAAAAAAAATACACCTTATTTTTGCTGAAATCAGAGCTTGAGAATGTCTAAGAAGTAATCAAGGTGGTGCCGGCGCTTCAGGATGAGATTCTTGAGTTAGTTCTGCATGGTGACAAAAATAGTTGAAGCTTTATGAAACTTGTAGGCTTTTGCTTTCAACTTTTCTAACGAAAAGGCTGGATGTGATCAGCAAAGCATCCCGTAGAAAGACACGCGATGGTCTCTGCTCTTAGAAAGGAAAGCGTTCATCTTTTTATTTCAGCAAGTTCTGCAAATTTAACCACCCCTCTCGCACCTGAGAAATTACAGTGTGAAATCATTCTCATTTCAATGGTGTGATGATCTGTATGGTACTGGGATTACAAGCTCATCGTTACTGGGACTAGAAGTTCATGGCATCAGCAGTTGGAAGGCTTCATCGTCCGACTCGAAGGTGTATTAATAACCGAGCTGATCTCCGAGCCATTTGAACTGATACAACAATCCACCCTGATTGAGCGTGGAGATAACCGGTTAAGAAAACAATGAGAAGCAAAACATGTGCGCCAAGGATTGAAACTTAAGGTTCAATTCTATGAGCTCAATTGACGATGTGGGATGGGTGATGTCCTTTACATGCACTATCACCCCCTCACTAGACCGATTTATCCAGAGGTGAGGCTCAAATTCGCTCTGATAACATGTTAGTAAGTTGGTTCCACACTCAAAATCAATTGGCAATGAGTGATAGAGTTCAATTATACTTAAAGTTCAATTTTATGAGCTCAATGAGCGATATGAGATACAATCTCTTTATATGCACCAACACAGTGCATTTTTTGATGAAATTTTTATTTTAATTTTAATTTTCAAAGTTGTTCATTTTGAGTCGTTTCTTATTAAAACTACATCTGATTCTGATTTGTTTTTCAATCTGCTCTATTTTTTCATTTACACGGTTAACAAGTACGAAAATTAAATATGCAAGTCGTTGCTTCTTCACGTGTCAGTTTGCGATTTTGCTAAATAAAATCGATTTTTGCTATGAACTCTGTCTTACCATTCGCACCGAGCTTCCGAATTGGCGAACTTCGATTTTAGTTAGCAGAGTCGGGCAAGTAGTTGTTAGCACATATTCCAATTTCGTGATAGTTATTCGCAAGCTGGAAGAGTATGGTAGCATGGAAACTAAGAAGAACGTGGTTTTTAAAATTGATTTTGCAAAATAAAATCAATTTTTGCAATGAACTCTATCTTATAACTGCGGCTGGATTTTAAGCCGCGATTTGAAACCGTGTATGGCTTAAATCCATCCGCCGTTTCACACGGCGGTTGGATTTAAAATTCAGTCGTGATTTAAAACAACGGTTTGATTTAAACCAGACACGATTTGAGACTACAGTTGTTGTGCTAATTAAGATATTTAATTTAATCACCTTCCAGATACGGTTTAAAATTGGGATTATATTTAATCCAGACACGGTTTCAATCGGCGGTTTAATTCAATTAAGTCATTTCGGAAAATTTATTAAAGAGAGGGCCAATCAGGAAAATAAATTTTACGAAAGGATTATTTAAAAAAAAATCTTCAACTAGCAAGAATTTTAGAGTTTATAAAATATGATTGTTAAGAGTCACTCTTTGACATGTAGAGAGGAACAAATCAACATATAATTTAATGCGCATCGTCATGAATATGAATCAATAAATAAATTTGTATCACGCCACATAAAATTTATCTCACAATATTTCATCATATTCAAAATTTTATTTTTCATAAATCTTTCACTTACACTAAATAAACATGTCATATAATTCTCCATGTGGATCTACTTATAATAATAACTAATTATAATACATATTTGTTAAGTTATGATTGATGAAATTTTTTTGTGGGATCTACTATTTCTCCCATGAACCCATCGTGCAAATAGTACGATATTGTAACAGAGATGAGCTCCATTAAGACGAACCTCTATGAACGTTCGTCACATTATTTTTATTTTTTATTTTATTTATGGGATAAAACCCAAAAGGGGCCCTGAACTATCACCGCTTACTCAATTGCGGTCAGAACTACCACGATTTTCAAAAAGGGTGCAATGAAAAAAAAATTGGATTGATTTTCTAAAATAAAATTTACCATCACATTTCTAACATAATATTATTACAAGACTTAGATTTGTGTGCGAAAATTACATCGTTTGTTTATCAAAATAAATTATATCATTTTGCGCACATAAAGAAAACGACGTCTTTTGATAATCAAATGACATAATTTTTTCACACAAATCTAAGTTTTATAATAATATTAGGTTTGGAATGTAATGGTACATTTTAATTTAGAAAATCAGTCTAATTTTTTTTTCATTGCATCCTTTTTGGAAATCACGATAGTTCTGACTGCAATTGGGTAAGCGGTGATAGTTCAGGGCCCCTTTTGAATTTTTCCCTTTTATTTATTTGCTAATGACAACCCACACCAAATGATCGAACATAATCCAAAAACAGATGACAAATTTTTCACGAGTGAGATGGGAAAGGAAACTTCAACCTCTCGAATGAAACCACGCAATTCGAAATGCGAGTGCACGCACACGGTTGAAACATTTTCGCATGTTTTTCATGCGCACACACGACAGAGGGTTGAGATTAAATTAAAACATAAAAAGGAACACAATCGGAAACAGATGACAAGTTGACGACTCGACGAGAACCTCCAAATGAAAAGCCAAGAAAAAGAAAAGGAATCAGATTCCAAATTAGCGTAAGAAATAATAATGCTGGACTACCAACGCTACGCCATGTTTGGTTACCTGGTCAAAAAGCAAAGCAAAGGACGACAACCTTCACCTCTGAACAAACCCCAAAAGCCATCTCACCAAACACGTATGAAATACTTCCTCAGAATAAAACTATACTATATGAAAACCAAAGCATCACCATTAAGCAAATAGTCTTTCCCCAGGCCCAAACAACATTTCATATGTATATATATCAAAATTGAGGAGCATTTCTTTCTGTGCACCCATGACGTGCTTCGATCTTTGATGGAGGCTTTCAGGCCGTACCTGCTTAAGGCCGGATCGTCGTTCGCCTTGGGGGCCTTGGCTGCTGCTGCCTATGTGTATCTGAGGGTTGCAGCCAGGAGGACGGAAAATGATAATCCTGAGTCACCATCATCATCTGTGCGGGGTTCAAACAAGCTGAAAGATGTTGATGAGGACGCACAGGAGCACGAGGAGGATGAGGATTTTCATAGCGCAGAGTCAACAGCTTGTGAAGAGCGCGAAAAGGCGAATGGTGATCAAGTTGGCCTGGGGCTAAAAGAGGTGATTTTAGGCCTGGTTGACCGGATTAATGAGCTGGAGGCGCGATTCCAGCGCTACCAGAGTATGAAAGAATACGAAGGCCTGCTCGTCGAGCTTCAGAACGAGCTGCGCTTGGAGGCGGCGCGAGGGGACAGCTTGGAGAAGGAGGTTTCATCGCTTGAGGCCGAAGCAATGAGGGTGCGGGACTGGGAGACATACGGTCTCAGATTACTGCAGGAAGCTAGGAATTTGGAACAGGAGAATGGGGTTCTTAAAAAGAAGGTGAAGAGGTTGTCGAGGAGATGCAAAGAGGGGGCTCGAGTCGTTTCGGAGCAAAGGTTGAGGATTCAGGAGAGTGAGGCGATGATCATGAAAAGCCGCGAGGAGGTTGCGAAAGGGGCTGATGTCGCGAACAAGATGGATGAAGAGATCGGTGAGTTGCAGCTTGTGGTTGATGGGCTGAGAAGGGAGAAGGTGGAGCTAACGGACAAGCTGGAGATTGCTGAGGCCTCGTTGACCCTGAAGGTATCTAATAATAAGCTGATTTAACAAATAAGAGGTTGAAGATGAGACTAATATTGAGAGTTGACGACATTTTGCAGCATGAAGGTGAGATGATAACGATGGATGAGTACAAGCATATCATAAACGAGCTGGAGAAGCTGCAGAAGGAATTCACAGCTGAAGTGAACGAACTCGTGTACTTGCGTTGGACGAACGCGTGCCTGAGGCACCAGTTGATGCAGCTCCACGAGCGAGACATTGGCCCGGGGCTTGTGCCTGCAGGAAGCGTCGGAGAGCAGCACGAACTCCTAGAGTTAGACCTGCACCGAGAGTTGGACCGACTGGCGATGGAGCGTGAGAATTCAGCAAGTCCTGAAGTGAAGACTGAACGAGAGTCGAAGAGAAGGGCTCTGTTGAAGAAGTTGAAGGGCTGGGTGGATGGCAACCATCACGGGAAGATGAGACTAAAGGCGAGCAAGAATGATGCCAAGTGTTTTGGTAAACATTTTGCTTCGGATTGGGTGGAGGAACATGTTCATGGAAAGAGGTCATTTATCAGTGCTTGATGTTTACACCTACGCATGAAAGTTTGGACTGAGTATCATGTCCGTATGAAACAAATTTCAGATGACGTTTACAAATATGGTTTCCTTCAGACGATGCATCTTCCAACATTATTATTCAATTGTTTAACAAATTCAGGGCTTGGAATTAAACAAATTTGGACTGACTTATTGATGACATAAAAAAAACCATCCGTATTCTAGATAGCTTACTAGAATAAATTTGACGAAATAGAAAAATCAATAAAAAAATGTATTTCTCATAAAATTCATCTTTATTTTTCTTATTTAGTTTGTGGTTAAATATGTTATGAAAATGCTACACATTTCTTTAAAACAAATTTTCCTCCTATTTTTCAGTTAGATTACCTACAAACTTCCATTCTCATTTTCTCACAATTTTTTTTAATATTTTCATCAAATTTTTCTTCCAACAAAGTGCAAACACAGCTTAAGAGTTTCTCATCAAGTAACCCTGTGGAGTTTAATCATTGCGAACTTATGTAATCTTTTTTCATATTGAGATATCATCATAGTTTAATTAACATCATATAACAATCTGAAAGGTGTGATAATAGAAATTTATCAATGAACAGAATTTGACTGAATTGATAAATTCAGTTTAATTTGGAAGATTATAGATTTGATTTCAATTTTTTTAAACAAATGACTAAAAAGCAAAATCATTCATGTGTTTTTTTGATGTGAAGCGTGATTTGCAGCAACTGCGAAACGCTTTGACTGCAGGGAAGAGTTCCGCAGATGGAGAATATGCAACATTTTCTAAGTTAAAACGACATACATGTTGAAGAAAAATATATATAGGTAATTTCATGGTAATCACTAAGACTTTTTGGTCAGGAAAATTTAGTGGAAAAGAAAATTTGAGGAAAGATAGAAAAAAATGAAATTCTTAGAGGATTCCACCTAATTTTTTCTTATTTGACTTCATAAAAGGAAAATTACTTGGAATTCATTTCATTTTCCATGATTATGAAAAGTTTTATGAAAAAATATGTAAAAAAAAATAACATTTCATCACTTCATATATTGAATTTGATGAAATACATTAAATTTATTTAAAAATTAATTATTTGCTTTGATACATTGAATTTGATTGGATTGATTTGTTAGAGATAATAATAACATTTTTCATCAAATTTTTCACCTAATTTTCTTTCCCTCCTATTTTTCATGTAAACCAAATAATAGATTTTACAAATTTTTGTCAAAATTTTCCTTTCCTCCGAATTTTCCCAAAACCAAACACAGCCTAAGGGTTGTTTCACACGCTCCAAATCTCCTAAATCCTCCATAAAAACTAAAAATAATCAAAAAAGTAAGAACTTATTTAGCATTGCTCTCAGACAAAGGCCATGGTTCGTCCACATAAGAGAATTCACTAAAAACCTCCCAGCCATCGCAGATTGACCACAAACGCAATCCGCTTACGACTCCTCTCAACTCAAATCCGCCGACCACGAATCAAAACGCACGAATGCGTCAAAATCGCAACTGACAAATCAAAGCGTCATCGAGCAACCGTAAGCAGATCGAGTTATCACGATCAGTCGGGCCGACGAGTCAGTCCTCCGCTACTATCTCTGTTCGGTGTGGTTAAAGCAAAATGAATCATCATCGAGCAAAATCTGGTAGACGAAGATACTTCGAAAACCAAATCGACTGAAAAAAAAATGACGGTTAGGAAGATGTGGTACCTACGAGAAAAAGTAAGGATCCATGGAAGATGAACAATACATGTCCAGAGGTATCGATCTGTTGATTTCGCATCGGATCGTATTCTCGTCTCTGCCATAGATATCGGAGCAGATGGAATCATAGCGACGATGCTGACAAAGAGGATTGAAAACGAGAATCAAATCGATGAAACTGAAATGAAGCAAGCTAGGGTTTCAACCGCCGATGCGATCGTGATAAGAATGAAGTGACGTAACCGTGCAAGTTATAGGTAGGAGCGATTTGGTGTTTCTAGGGTTACGAGTTACGAATCAGTCAGCCCAGTCCAGCCCATCCCACACCCCAGCCCATCAAGGGTTGACCCAACTTTGAAACGACGTCGTCATCATTCCAACTGTCAGCCGTTGACAAAATCCCAGTGACAAGAATCTACGGAAAATCTTATTAATAATTCATTAAAATATTAATTAGTATTCTCTTTTAAACTAATACTAATTTTCAGAATAAGACTATTATATAGTACTAAATCATGCCGTTTTATATCGAAGTCAAACAACTTCTTTTGTTTGTACTACAAAAACGACATCGTCCATATCGCCATCCGAATTAGAAATCGCGTGAAAGGCAAAACGACGCCGCTTGCACTAATCTTTCAGTATAAGATTTCCTAACCCCGAGCAGAATTTCTTAAATTCGACTGGAAGCGCATATATAAACCCAAACCCTAACAGCGAGACGACACACCGTTCAACCAACCGAAGCTCAATTCGCGCCATGGAAGTCGAGAGCACCGTGCCTGCCTCCGCGAGGTTCAATGTGAAGCTGGAGTCGGCAGAAGGCGAGCAATTCGAAGTCCCGAGGGAGGCCGCGTTCATGTCCAGCGTGGTGAAATCCTTCGTCGAGGATGATCAATCCGAGGGCGACGAGCCCATCCGGATCGCCAACGTCGCTGGGCCTGTCCTCGCCAAGGTCCTCGAGTACTGCAAGAAGCACGCCGAGAAGCCTCCTTCATCCGCCTCGTCTTCATCGTCCTCTGAAGAGTACGTCTACGATTACGAAACTGAAAAGTGGAAGGAGGCTCTCGCTCGTTGGGACGAGGAGTATTGCAAGATGGATCAGGAAACTCTCCTTGATGTTATCGCGGTAAGCCTCCAAAGCATCTACTCTTTTGTACCCTAGTTCTGCAATTTCTGCCCTAATTTTTAAAATTGGGAATTTTCTGTTTTTGTGCCCTAATTTATTAAATTGGGGATTTTCAAGTGTGTCGTCAGCCTCAGGTTTTGTAGGTGTGTCTGAGATTTGGTGATTATTGCAGGCTGCGAATTACCTGGATGTTAGGGATTTGCTGATGGCAACAACTAAGGCAGTGGCTGATCAGTTCAAGGGAAAGTCGCCTGAGGAGATCAGGGAGCAATTTGGCATAGTGAACGACTACACGCCTGAGGATGAGGCCAAGGTGCGCGAGGAGGTCAGCTGGGCTTTTGAGTACTTTGTGCCTGATTCTATCAAGAACAAGACAGGAGAATCCAGTAACAAGGAAGCTGAGGGCGAGGCTTAGTTTTTGTGACCCGTCATTAATTATTATTTACGCATATGTTCTTCTTTTTTGTTCCTGTATTAGTTTAAGCCTGATTAACACACAATTATATGACTGAAAATTAAACTCATCGAAGATGAAAGAAATAGATGAGTCCTGAGATTGTGTGTCATACATAGATTTTAGTATGATTTCCCAACAGAGAAGACATCATCGGACAGGTACATATTCAAACACAATTACGGACACATTACAGACAGTCTCCGCTGTTGCGATGCATAAATAATCCTGATATATTTACTAGGCTGACCAGCGGGTGGGAGGAGAGGCTTCTAGAGGCCAAAATCCAATTATAAACCAACATCCAAAGACTCCAAATTTATGTATATATGTACCCGGATGCCTTGCCAATGGCTATGTGAAGAAACAAGTTAACCTAACGCATTGGAAAAAAGAATGAGGCGCGTGCAAAACCTTGGGATCAAGAAACCGTCCATGTTGGTGCTAGCAAGTAGAGGAGCAGGGAGGCGATGGTGCACGGAATTAGCTCGAATAGCTTTTTTCTTGAAGACCTGCTCACGCTAAGCTGTCCTGTGTTGTAAAACTCATCCTTGGTAGAAGTCAGTGAGACATTCACGGACATGGAACCTGTAGACCAGATGTTCATTTGGCGAGAGTTTATTAATAGTGGCGGAAGCCTTGTATGAAGATGTATGGATACGAAGGCAAGTTTTTAAACTCACAGTCATAGTTGGCCCACCCAATGCGTTGACGAGCCAGATCGTAAACAACGATCTTATCTTTAAGAACAAGATCTGCACATAGAAACAATCTTGAAATTGAATCTACCATTTAACTTATATTCCAGATGCTTAACCACCACATCTCTAGAACTGGTCATTCACATCTGACATAAGTGCTGAAACTTTACTACAACCTTACTGCAACTTGTGCAATGGATCGGTAAGGGATAATGAAGGAAAAACTCATCGTCTTATTATGTTAGTTCGTAGTAAAATATTGACTCATTTGCACTTTTTGAAGGACGAACCTCCCAATATTGTGATCCCATCATCTGGAACTCTTTGGAAACCAATGCACCACATTGCAGCACCATCCTGTGGCAATGTCAAGTATATTTATATTGACAAATTACGAATTGCAATGATAGTAAGTAAATTCAGGTGCAATGAACGACTTCTGATACTTACAGCAAAGCCCGTTTGTATGAGGTAATCTTGCGGCCTCAAGAGCATAGATGCCCCACCCGCAAAATTTAAACTAACTGGTGGGAATATGTCAGTTATGCTGCATTCAAAATCAGCCATCATTTAATTAATGAAACATTACAATACCTAGGAACTAATGCTCATTAGTCATGATATCTAAGCCAACCTGGTCGATGTGAGGAAGCATTTATGCCCGTTTGAAGTTGTGGTAGTTGTTGACTGTGAAACACTGGCAGAAATCTGCAAGAAAAGAATAAATTACAACAATAACTGAAATAGTCATTGACCACATATCTTAAGATTTATGTAACCAGGCTGGTCGTTTTTTTGGAGTTTGATAAAAAATTGACATACCATCAACATCACAAACAAAACGGTAAACTGCAAACTCTTTCTTATAGCAAAAAAAGCATTTAGGTCTCAATTTCCTCTGAAGGTTGTAAATCTTTACTACAAATTTTCTTACCGAGGACTCACATCACTCACAGACCAGGTTGGTTAAAGTCTAATAAGAGTGGAACTCACCGCGGCGACAAATGAATCATAAGCTTCTGCCACCAGGTATGTCAAAGTTGTTCCAGAATCAATAATGGTCCCTTGATTGTTTGTCGTTGCAAATACTGCAGGGTCAATTGGCAACGCTTGCCCATTGACGGTGATGCTTTGCATGACTAAATTGTAGTGGGGCCTAAAATTAAGAACACGTAACTCAGCATGGCAAATATGATGCTCAGAGAAAATTAAGCACGAATCTATTGCAACTTGATTACTCAGAGAGGCATGATAGAAAGTTGCTGAATATGTTAGTTTACCAAACCATAATATTTATTAACGAAAATGAAAACAAAACGCTGATTATGAAAAAGAGACGTGGAACCTAAGCTGTAGTAAGACATAGATGTGAATTTACAATGAGATCTCAAGTGTGAGAAGAATCAAAGTCAAAATTTAGTCTATTAGAATTTGTGTGAGCGACTAAAGAAGATGAATGAAAATTCAGCAAGATAAAGGACATACTGTGATTGTACAAGGGGACTATATACAATGCCCGGCTCCAATATCTCACCAAGGACTAGGATGCCTCCACCATTTCCTTCTCCCTTCAAGCAATGTGAGAAAACTTTTGGTGTTATTCCACGCGATGATAATTGCGATATAACAGAAAGGTCTTGCTGACCAAAGCCGAAGATTCCATCTATAGCTCTAACTGACTTCGTCAAATCCCCAGATTGAAGGGTGCTGCATCTGTTGAACAACATCATCTAAGAACAATGAAGCACGTGCAACGAAACGATATGAAACTCTTGAGGTGGCACTGAGTACAAATATGAAACGGATATTTGAGAGCATGATCGAGCAACTCACCCGAAAACAACGGGAGCTGAAGAATTGGCGACAAAAGAATTTGCCATAATTGTGTCAAAGTTCAGCAGATCATAAACATAGTATCCCGATGTCCCACTACCATCACCGTATTGAAAGGAGTAGCCACACTGATTAGTCTCAGTGGAGCATCCAGCTGCCGTGGTTTGGACCACGGATGAGCACACAGGGTCTGAACAAGAGACCATCGAAGCACTAGACGAACTAGCTACATCAAAGAAATTCAACTCTAGCTGCAAACCCAAAGAACAAAAACAAATGTCACTCATGGCAAAACCCATATCGAGTCAGCAATTCCATATGAATAAAAAAAACGTAATCTTACCCCTAAGCCGCTAATTTGGGGACAACCAGTGCAGCCACGGCAGTTCACCCACAAGATATCACTCCCAGTGTCAATTTGCACATTGAACTCAGCTGGAGGATAGCCTAGCTTTACCTTAGTGAAGTAGAGACTACAACATGGACAGAAACCAAATCAGTGCACTGAAAACCCCCCCAACATTTTTCTGAAATCTAAATTCAAAAGCAGCACAATTTCTCAAATCTCACACACATTTGAACCTCGGCAACCACGAGGTTCAGCTTCAAAATTCCAGCAAGAAGATATATTTGGGAAATTGAATTTCGAGCAGTGAAATAAATTTAAACGCAAGTTCAGGGAACGGAACCCTAGAGGCGAAATAGAGAATGGAGTTCGTTCAATTACCCGATGAGATAAGGATCAGCGGAGCCGACAACCTGGAAATCGACGACTCCGCCGACCACAACCTGCTGCAGCATCCTGGCGTGGCGGGCGGCGTCTCGGGCCCTGAGCTCGTCCATCCCGACACTCTCGTTCACCGGGAACGCCCTCTGCAGCGTCAGCACGTGCGCCTGGAGGCCGGACGCCAGGCGCCACAGGACCATCGCCAGCAGCAGCGGCGCTGCTGCCCCGCTGAGCATTCTTCCGAGCCGGGGGTAATCAGCAGCGGGGATTTAGGAGTGGGTTGTTGTCGTGCGTCATTGTTTGGGAGAAATGATGGAGCTTTAGTGATGTCGTCGTTGTTGTTTCGGCTGCTGCTGCTGCTGGTGGTGGTTATTTATATGGAGAGAGAAGGGGATGAGTGAAATTCGGCGGAGAAGATGGAGACGGCTCTCTCTCTCTTCATCGCTCTTTCGCTTCGGTTTGGTTCTGCTTCTGTCGTCAATTATTCAAACTCTTCCATCTCACGTCGGCCAAAACGAAATTAATGGAATTTTGTTTTGTCGCTGTTTTTTTATTGAGCCTGAAATTATGATTATTTGAAATTTAAGCAAGAGTTACGGGCTTTCTTGCCAACATGTTTTTCTTAACAATGTTGTATGATTTATTGATGGTTAAGTTAACAATGTTGTTGCTAAAGAATGTCTATTCGTCGCGTAAGACTCTCTTCCTAGTAATTGTCCCCCAATTAATCATGTGACAACTGCTTTGGGATTTTCTTAGGCTGTGTTTGGTTTAAGAAAATTGAGGGAAATGAAAATCTTAAAACATTTTTTTCAATTTTCCATCTAATTTTTATACAAATTTTTTTTTCTTTAAGGGTGTGTTTGGTTTAGGGAAAGTTGTAAGAAAAAGAAAATTTGATGGAAAGTGAAATTCATTATGGATTCCATCTTATTTTCTTTTGTTTCGTTTAGAATGGAAAATTTAAAGAAAAATTTCAAAACTCCTTTTAATTTACATTAACTTTCCTTATAACTTTCCACATAATTTTCTTTCCCTCATATTTTTCATCTAAACCAAACATTAAATTTTATCAAATTTTCTCTACATTTTTCTTTCCACTAAATTTTCCCTAAACCAAACACTGCCTAAATTTTCCCTGAACCAAACCCAGTCTTAAAAATTCACAAGATTATTATATTGTTGAACAAAAAAGATCCTCAATTTTAGAAAACGAAAGTCGAAAATAAAAGGCTAGATAATTCCACAGACCTCAAAAGAATATATAATTTGACACTTGGTCGTTTTTGATGTACGCGCTAAGTTAACTTGTTCTCGGGTTCGAATTTCAAATATGTGGTGTAGCGTTTGAGTGAAGCTAGAGCAGTCAACAACTTTTTACCAAAAGGTCATCTGCGCGCAGCTAGGTAGAAGAAGATAAAGAAGAAAAATTATTTTTTCAACTACTGACTACTTAAATTGTTTACAAATGTTAAAAATATTAATTTATTTTTTAAAATGAAATTTACAATTACACTCATAAACTAATATTACTATAGAAATCAGACATGTGTGCAAAAAATATTGTTTTATTATCAAGTTAAATTATATTATTTCGATCACATAATAAAATAATGTTTTTGTATACTTAATCACCCCTAATTTTTAATAAATTTAATAAAATCAACTGAATTTAATGAATCAAACTTATTGATCTTAAAAAAATTTCAGAATTAGTCCACATTATTTTTCACATGATAATTTTTAATAGTTTAGATCGTAATTGAGAAAGTCTTGAGAAAATATAGAATTATTAATCTTTGCATATGATTAGTTCAAATTTAAAATAAATATAATTATATTGTGATGGATTTAGAAGAAATTTGTGGGGAATTTGTTGAAAAATGTGAAATAGTCCTTTTCCGCCCTAATTATAAGAATGAAAATGGGATGAATTTCATATTGAATTCACTTTTCTTCTTATTTACTTTTTTGCCCTATTTCTCCGAAAATGGATAATAATAATACTCTATGAAGAGGATGTTTTATAAAGAGAAAATGAGATATGAGATGACACTTTAATTAAATAAGTTAAATAAGAGATCGTGCAAAAATACATATTTTTGCTCTCTTTTTTTTAAGTTTAGGGAGGTTTTAGAATTCTAACATGTTAGGGTGTTTTAGTTTTAGGGTTTTAGTATTTTAGAAATTTTTTATGTTTTGGGTTTTATGATTTTATAGAGTTATAAAGTTTCTAGACATTTAGATTTAGGATTTTCAGGTTTCAGGGTTTTCTTTTTTTATGATTTAAAGGTTTTAGGATATTTATGACTATGTCTTAAACATCCTAAAATATCAAACAAAAAAAAATGATGTTATTTTAACGATCTCTCATATAACTTATATAAAGTATAATCTCATATCCAATAACTCCTTTTATTAATACTCATATTTGTACTTGTATAAAAGCAAAACCATTACATGCATATATTCTCTTGAGAAGCTCTATTGAAAAGGTAGACTATTTGACTTTAGTTTTATAACCTAAAGCTTCATTCAAATACCATATCTTATGAAAACTTTTACAAAACAAGATATATATGTCTGGGTGCTCAAAAGGATGATTTATATCATCTCTTAGAATTGTGTTGTTTTAGGAATGTTTGTGAAGAGTTACAAGGAGATGCTCACAAATGTGAGATAGATGTTTAGGGGGATTCAAATCCAAAACCTTTGGTTTTAAAATCAAATGTCTGACCATTTCATCCAACATCTTTTCGGCAAATGTCAATTTTTTTAATTTAACTTAACTTTTAATGTTCCACCAATTTTTGTTTCACAATTTTTTCCTAAATCAAATATAAATTCTCTTAACTCTTTTTTAAAATTTTCTTTTCGTCTAATTTTCCTTAATCCAAACACGACCTTAGGTAAAAATCAAGAAAAAAGTTACTGAGAAAACAAATTTTCATAAATTTGATGTTTATTTTTATCTGGTTTATAATGAAATATAAAATAAAAATATCAAGACAGCCTTCAACTCAACATTTTTTTTAAAAAAAAATTATTACATACAAATTTTTTCTAAATCAAACAGGATTTTTAGATTTTACTTGATTTAGAGAGAGTATTTTGCATACTGAAAATAAAATGGAAACTAAATTTCTACTAAATTTTATAGCATTTTTTGGCTAGCTAGAGATACAAAATTACAGTAAAATATTAAAATATTTTTAATTTATTTAAATACTCTTTCTATTTGACTTTTTATTCAGCTTCATTTATCTTTTCTTGCATCACGTTTATGTTAAGTGCCCCAACACTTGTTGGGCCATCCAGTGGTTGGGCTCCCGAGACTCTTTCCACGTAGCCCAAACTTAACGGCCCATTAACTGCCCGAACCAAACAATTGACATTGAGCTAGCCGTTGGCTGGCCTCTACACGTATCTCCTCACAAAAGTTTATTTACCAAATTTCAAAAAATGTATGCGTCGCACGTCGCTCGTAGTGCTCGCCATGTAACTCTCGCAACACATCCCTGGCTATGCATATATAGCCAGCCAGCCATGTTCGAGCCAGTGACGATTGAGAGGAGGAGAAGAAGAGAGTAGAGATGGGTTCGGTCTCGTTCGCTGTATTTGCATCTTCGATCTTGTTGCTGTCCGTGGCTGCCCATGTCGCGTTGGCCGATCTCTGGGGCGACGAGGACGACGTGATCCATGTGGTCGGCAAGGTGCTGTGCCAGGACTGCAGCCAGGGGTGGAACGAGTGGGTTAAGGGCTCCGACCCTATCAAAGGTCAGTCTGTCAATTATAACGAATAAATGTTAATTATAAAATATAAAAAAAATATTATTTTTCAGGAAGTGTTGTATCTGTGACGTGTTTCGACGACCGGAACCGCGTCATATACTACAACAGCGACACCACTGACGATTCGGGCGTCTACGACATCACCATGGGAAACAAGTACGCCAACGGCAAGAAGCTGAACCCCAGGGCCTGCTCGGTGCGCCTCGTCTCCTCGCCGAACCCTGTGTGCAACGTGCTGACCAACTCCGGAGGAGGCAAAGACGGGGTCAAGCTGGGGCGGCCTAGCTCGGTCTACAGGGACGTGATCAAGTACAACCTCCGACCGTTCTACTACACTACGCCGATGTGCGAGGAGCCTGACACCAGTGAAGGAGAGGGTGATGATGACAAAGATCACAGTGCTAAGAATTATTAATTTGGTTAAGAGTTTGACTTGGTTTGAATCTGTATTATCTTGTAAAATTTGTACTTGGAACTCTCGTTGTACCTGTCACATTGGTGGTTGGTTGATGACGTGTTAAAGGCTATCGATCATAATTGATTCACCAAAAGCACAATCATTAAACCACATGAAGTTTTGATCAGTCACATATTTGAAAATACGGGACCGATAGACTATGTCCATCCGCGAATCAGTCTTGGTTCAAACAGTTTCGTTTCTGATTACAAAGAACAATTATACACAAGGCTGTTGAAAATGTTACCAGAGATACAGCTAGGAAGAAGGTCACACAAATGGCCATTCTGCATTTATACATGAAAAGCTCACGGCCGTCGGAAAAATAAAGGGTACTCTTATCATGTAGCAGCTCTAGTTTCATGAGTACCAGCTGACGACTTCAAGGCGATATGGATCAACGACTAACTTGATGGTGGGGGCTCACTGTGCACCTGTTGACGTCTTGGCAGCAATATGCACCAGTGATCGTCGGTGGTACATGGTGCGCAGCTTCTTGTATTTCTGCACAAATGTAGGCAGGTCAATCTCCCTGTCAAGAAGCTGCCTGTGGAGAGCTTCAGACTCCTCATCGGTCTCAGTATTCTTGTCTGGAAATCAAAAAAATTATCAATAACAACTCGGAGAGATTCTTAGATGCACCTTTTTCACTTTCAGTATGTAAATTATTGGCTAGATGGTCAAGTGCAGCCTCCTACTTCCACAACCACAAAAGATTGGAGGTGAAATTGTCAATACCTTGAAGTTTCTGAAGCAAAGAGGCGGGGGAATACGCCCTTAATGTCTCCTCCTGTCTTTCTAGTTCACTTAGTTTTTCCTGGGCTGCAGCCAACTCAGTGGTCCGAATGATACGACACTGTGACCATGAAGATAATTATTTATTCGGGGGTTGCTTATAGAAACAAGGTTCATACATCGAAAAACATCACAATTTCAAAACATACCTGATTTCGCAGCTCCATTATCTGGGGCTCCTTTTCCAAATTTTCTCCTGCGCATTTCAGAACAGTTAGAATGTCACTCTGACACGGAACTAGGGTGCCCAATAGAAAGAGTAAAAGTAGAATCATCCAACTTACTGGTAAGCTGCAGAGTCTCTCTTCGAAGTTCATCTCGTAACTGTGAGAATAAAGGAAAGAAGCTCGGGTATCAATATGATAGTCCATAACAAACTGCAACAATAACCACAGAAAACATCGGGAACTGGTGTTTGCAAATATTGGCTATCCACCTCTAACCTTCCTGATTCATATATTTGAAGAAAATCATAAAACCACCCTAAAATCCTTCCTTTTCTACTCGACTCTCAATCACATTATCTTATAAATTCTTTATATTTTATATAAAATCCTGGTATAACTGTATTATTATCCCAATAAACCTTTTCCTTCCATCTCTTTTATTATCACTCTCCACACTTAAACACAATGCCCTCGTCTCTTGCAGATGATAGTGAAGTATTCTAAACTGACAAATGAAAATTGCACCAAGAAAAAAAAGCACAATAACATAGCGCTCAGACTGCATTTGACAAGAGAATGAATAGTATACCAAAATGAAGTAATATGGATGCATCAAGTTCATAAAAATAAACAGAACTTACATTGTCCTGTACTTTCACTTGATCAAGTGAATGTAGGAATTGGTTATAAGCATCCTTATCAGACAAAAGCTTCCTTAACTCTTCAACACTGAACAGTTAACAGAATGATCAGCAGTCTACAGGAGACTAGTCCAACTAAGATTGAAGAAACGCAAACAAATTAAAATTATTCAGCCAGGAACTTATTTGGAAAAAAAGTTACTAAAAAACCACAATTTGATATACCATGTATCATTATAATTAACAAATTGGCAGAACTCATCGAAACAGGAAAGAATTCAAACTTCCTCGATTAGTGCTTTTGTGACACTCAAATGCACAACAAGATATAGAAATTTTTACTTCCCAAAGTTTAAGATCCAACAGATTTGTGCCTTCATGCACAGTTAATGATTTGCAACATGCATACCTAGATCATGAACCGTTTCAAAGCAGCCCATATACACACTACATAAATCAAACTACGGGAGCTCACGTAATAAAAGCCTCACCTTTTATCTTTTAGCTTGTTGATGATTCCTGCAGCTTCAGCAGGAGAGACCTGTGACACAGACTGTGGCGTTTGAAAATTGACGCTGCTGAAATTGCTGCTACTCGGTGTTGATGGGCAGGACGAAGTTGGTGTACTACCGGTTGAAGAAGGGAACCAAGAGGACTGGGATGAAGTGTCTTGTGGACGTGGTTGAGCTTCCGGCTCTTGCGACCCCCTGCACAATCCCACACATTCTTGATAATTCACAAACAATCTATACAACAATCCTCCACCTCAACAAACCCACTAACAATTACTCAAAATTGATCCAATCCAAAAAAGAAAAAAAAATCTTTCCCCGACCAAGTCAAAAAAATTCTAAATAGGTACTCTTACCTAATACTTACAATTGCCCAAATTGATCCAAGCGTGGAAAAGTTAACAATTACACCAAGCAATAACAAAAACCCTGAAATGGAACTCTCACTTACAATTGCCCTAATTGATCCAAGCAAGTAAAACCCTAATATGGCTACAAAATTAACAATCCTGACCAATAATAATATGCTGAACCCTAATTCAATCAAAAAATGAAATAAAGAAACAAATCACCATACGTCACAAAAATCGGAATCGATAATCATCAACAAGTGAATTAGATAAACGCAAATCAGGCAACACATACCAGAACCTAAACATGGCTCGACAATTTTCTCGATTAACGAGCTAATAACCCAATCGAACGCAAGAGACACCCTAAGCAATCCGACGATTCCAACACCGCAGAAGGACCAGCAATGTCTCCGCTCGATCCGATCTCCGATTAAATTGCGGATTCGTGTCTGAATTTGTGGGCTTTTGCTTCAGGAGTAGATTTTGAAGGTGCGTCTTTTCTTTGAGGTTGGCTTCGTTTGCAAGTTTTTCTCGACCCCAACACGTGTCGGGTGTTTATTGGTTTACGAGAGTGACTCATGAAATATCGTTGTGAAATGTAATAAACTATATTTTATTATTTCGTTGGAAAAATCGTTTCATATGTAGATAGGCTTGTTGACTTTCAATCAAATTTCTTAAAACAATTGTATATATCATTTTCATTAATTCTTAAAACAATATTCATCATCTGCAAAATTAATCTTCATCGCTGTTTATAAAATTGCAAAAACATATTCATCATGACAATAATCTATATATATATATATAACAGATAAGGATGTTCGTACGACGCTCTCCGCGATTCGGTTCAGTTCGGTTCGGTCCGGTTCGGCTTCAAATTTTAAAAAATCATTTGATTTACAGTTTTATATTTTAAAAACGGATAACTAATAACTTGGTTCGATTTTTAATTTTTCTCGAACTGAACAGTCGGGACGACGTGTGCCATTAATCTTTCTGTTTACAGTTTCATATTTTAAAAATGGATGACTAATAATTTGGTTCGATTTTTAATTTTTTTTGAACCGAACCATCGGGACGACGGGTGCCTATATAACAGAATAGGATACGCCCGGGTGTCTATCCGTACGACGCTCCCGTCCGGTTCGGTCCGGTCCCGTTCGGTTCGGTTCGATTTCAAATTTTAAAAAATTATTCGGTTTACAGTTTCATATTATAAAAAGAGATGACTAATAATTTGGTTCGATTTTTAATTTTTCTCGAACCGAACCGTCGGGACGATGAGTGCCTTTACTCGTCTATATACATAACATAATAGGATGTCCGTACGACGCTCCCTGCGGTTTGGTTCAGTTTGGTTTCAAATTTTAAAAAATCATTCGGTTTACAGTTTCATATTTTAAAAGGGATGACTAATAATTTGGTTCGATTTTTAATTTTTCTCGAACCGAACCGTCGGGACGACGAGTGTCTTTAATCGTTCGGTTTACAATTTCATATTTTAAAAAGGGATGACTAATAATTTGGTTCATTTTTAATTTTTTTGAACCGAACCGTCTAGGCGACGGATGCCTTTATTCATATTAATATATTATTATTTACGTAACAAATAATGTAAATCTGATTTTAAAATCACAGTATATTAAATTTGTGCATTCATAACATATCCGCGCCTGATTAATATAAAATCTATACAAATTGATGAAATATGCGCCCTAGAATAGTATTTATAATTATCATTATTGATATCGATTGCAATCATTGTTGTATACAAACATTTTGATGATTAGCATCAAAATTTGAAAATATCAACAAATATTAAAATGAAATTTATAACGCAGATAATGTTCATCACAAAAATAAATATATGCACTGTGATCATATAATGTTACTACATAATCTTAAAATACGCATAATACAATAAACATCATTTATTATAAGATAATTATTTAAAGGATATCTGTTGATCAATGTAGAAAATTTTTCTATATCATAATTTTGAATCAAGCAAATTCTTTTACCCTTATTATCATTTTCATAATTTAATGGTTGGGTGATAAATATTCATTTTTAATCTGACATTTCAAATAGAAATGGTGTCACTTGAGTTGCAAATGTGTACGCCTGCCCTTGGCTATATTTATTGATTTATTTATTTTAATTTTATTTTATTGATAGATGATTCAAAAGAGTTATTGGCGAGAACGCCTACATAGATAAGTGGTGGCTCGGGGAGCCTATAATTATAGGTGGTGGCTCGAAAAACCTACAACCTACATGGTGAATCTATTGGATTACTGATTCACCAGACCTCGAATGTTGAGACTGACTCTTGGACCTGATCTACATTTATTCTAGCACTAGTTTCAATTCGAAAGTAGACGATAATCCAGCCTCGTTCAACCTGTACCCGCAGCCTATGACAAGCTTGGTGATCTAGTTACATTGCCGACCATTTCCAAGGATACGCATGGTTGATCGACTGGAACCTGCGCCAAAACCGCAAACTCCGGTTAGAAATGTTTCATAAGAGTTGTGAGGGGGGACACACACATACTCCATTCCCTTTTTAATAATTAAATCAAATTTATTGTAGGTCGAACTCTTAAATTTAAATTTTAATATTATTAGACAACACTTCAAACGATCAAATCAATATTTTGATGAGAAACAAAAAAAACTTACAAAATGACCGGCCCCAAGGATCCAGTAGAAGAATAAGTTCTTATGCGAGCTGACAAAGCCTTTGGTCGCGCCACCATCTCCGCAGTAGAGAGGCTTCCGGTCTTTGCTCAGGAACTCCTTCAAAGAGTCCCATCTGGACAGCATCGGAATATTGTCAAACCCGGTCAAGAAACGGATTTTGTTTCCTAGAATTACGAATCTCATTCGAGCTAGGAGTCACTTACTTGAGCTTCTTCAGCCATAGTTCCACTCCCTTCGTGCAACATATAAGATCGACCTGCATAAATACGTGTATAATTTATATTGTTTTATAATTGTATTTAATTGTTTTTATTAATTGATGTGTGACATTTGGGCAAGTATATTACCTGACCGTTGTATATAGTTACATTGACGCCTTTTGCCAGGAGCTCATCAACCCCTTGGATCCTCGGCCTCATGAAATCGCCTTCCATGGCCGGGAACACGATCGCGCCCTGTCCTCCCCATCTGTCACAACGACCGATGATACATGTAAGATGTAACTGGTGAAAACAAAGTTCATGTTTTTGGTTTTTTGGGTGTTTCGAAACATTAAATTGCGATTGAGTACTTAACGACACATTTGGAGGTATGATCATGAGTTTGTCTCTGATGGGGCCATTCATCAGACTCTCTATACCGCCAGCGTCAGCTCCGGACTTGGCACCGCCCAAAAGTTTTTTATTCAGATACAACGTGTATCGGTTAACGGCTACCTCCGCCTGATCCGTGGGCTCATCGGCCGCGTCTAGCATGAAGTTATAGAAATCCTACGTTTGAAAATCCAAGGTGAACAATTCTCATATCGACAAGATTTAGTTATCCACTTGCTGCTGTGTGAATCAGATCGGTACCACATCATTGCTGTACTGTGAAATGACGCCCTCAAGAGTAGCCCATGACTGCGTCGCGTCCGCAAACTCTCCGGCCGCCAGCTGCTGCTGTATCTTCGAAGCCCAGCTGCAATTTTTCGCCGTAAAAATTCAAGTTTTCACAAAAAAAAAAAAAAAAAAAAAATCTAAATTCAGGTGACTCCATGGCAAACCTGTTGGAGATATTCAAGCCGGTCTCGTCCATTCTCGACAAGTCCTTCAGCAATGGCGCCCATGCAAACTACGGCGTCGCGAAAATGGATTCATTTCACTACGCCATAAAGCAAATTTATCAACAGAAAGAAAATCTTATCAAAGATTATTACCGCAAAATCTTCAGGGGAGATCCAGCTGTCTCCAAGAGCAACTCCTGCAGGCAAAAAAAAAAAGATAGCTCTGATGCCACTACAAGAAAAATGTTATAAATCTCAGCGTTGGATCTGCCAGTGGTGCTGATTTTTTACCTCCCAGCTGAGCCTTGAGCTCCCCGGCTTCAATGGCCTTCAAGGCCGCAACTCCAAGCGTGACAGCGAATTTTCCTCCGTAAGACTCTGCGAATATGTAGAGCGGGTTCTTCTGCAAGGCTTCATCTCCGTTGAACAAAGCTTTTAGTAACGTAGTTAAGTCAGTGGCAGAGTCCTCGTCTGTTTTTACCGCCAAGTTCACATCGTCGACGTAGCTGAAACCGGTTCCAACTGGACTATCCTGAGAATCATCGACCACCCAAGACATAATTAAAGTGAAAGTCCCTAAAGTTCCATCTCAAATTTAATTTAATTTTCATGTGGCATATTTTGATTAGACGTGTTCATGAACAAATTTTGAAGGTGGTCAATTTAAGGATTACTCCTGTCTGTACATACTACGAATAGAAGATCGGCTTTGCGAAGCCAGGTTGAATTTCTTGGCTCTAAGTTAGCGTCCAGAGGACCTATTTCCACGAAGTTCCCAAACGCGACACCGGAAGCCCCCTGCGATAATTTTTTATAAAAAAAAATCACTCTTGAAAATGGATTGAATTTCAGTAGAATCAGTAACTTACAGGTCCTCCCTGAAGCCACAATATCGTCGGCCATGGATTCGCGGGATCATCTACTCGGAAAGGACTCTTGTACAGCCACCAGAACAGATGAGCTTCTGCACAAGTCAGTCAATGCTCGTGTTACTCATTACTTCTATTACCCGAATTTTCAGAGTCAAAACAAACAAACTAAAACTGAAGCTGCGCGTACTGGGTCTGACTTGGACATATCCCCATTGCTCTGATCCATCGGCGGTGCCGGAAGTCAGGGCTGAAATTCGGAGAAATGCAGTGAACAAAACAAGGAAGAGTGTGAGTAGTTTGATCAGAGCCATCGCAGCATCTGACCGACATGAATGATATGCCGCTCGTTGGTCACCGGACATATATGCAGAACAAAGTGAAGCATAAGGAGTTTCACAAGAGCTGTCTTTTCCATTTCTTGGGTGATCCTTTGCAACAAGAAACAGGGTATCCAAAAATGGCTTTTGTTTTTTGCTCAACGCGTTTACGCAGCTTGTGAAATCTGGTAAATGGAGTGTGATGCTAAATTTGTTTTTCTTTCTTCGTACAGCTATTGCAAATTTTATCAAATTATTGATATGTGTTAGGCACAGAATCGATATCTCACTATCAGAGATATGTGACAAACAATATTAGCTCACACTTCACTAGAGAGCAGAGAGGAAATTGCCAAAGAAAAAATTGTTCTTGATGACTACTATATTTACAATGAGAATAAACAACTATATTTATAAGGTACAATTACTAAACCAATAGAATTCCTACGAATATGATTCCTAAACCAATATGATTTCTATCCCTATCAAAAAAGTAATCTATCTAAAATAGAAAAACGACAATATTTGAAAACTTCCAAATATTGCAACTCTAACAATAGGAAATACCCTAAATCTTTCACTTATTTAGTCATTCCAAGATTAAACCCAACATACTCCTCATAATCCTGGTGTGGCTTAAGATCATGGACTCCAAGCAGATGTCGCAGTGTTGTCAGTTTCACCACCGGCAACGACTTTGTCAGGATATCTACTCCTTCGAGCAAACAAACTCCGCAACAATCTGTCCTCCTTCGACACACTCACGAATGAAATGAAATCTTGTGTCGATGTGCTTACTGCGTCCGTGAAAGACAGGATTCTTCATCAAGGCAATGGCAGACTTGTTGTCAACCAACAATTTCACTGTTTTAGGCTCTTCTCCAGTTAGCTCCCCTAACAAACTCCTGAGCCACATCGTCTAGCATGCCGCCGCTGTTGCTGCCATGAATTCAGCCTCGCATGCTGACAATGCAACCGTTTTCTGCTTCTGCGAATTCCCTGAGACCGAGCTATCATGGATGTAGAAGGTCATACCTCTCGTGCTCTTCTTGTCATCCATGTCACCGGCTAGATCACAGTCAAAGTATCTGGTGATTAACTCTGGGCCTCTCTTATTGGGATACAATATCCCATGCATTGTTCCCTTCAAATACCTCAGAATGTGCTTGACAGTCTTGTGATGCATCACGGTCGGCTTCTCCATGAATTTGCTCGTCATCCCGATAGCATATGAGAGATCTGACATAATATGTAGGATATATTTGAGGCAGCCAATCACACGATGATACTCAATGTCAATGGGCTCTCCACCAGTAACATTGTGAAGCTGCATCTTCGGCTCCATTGGAATCTTGACTGGATTGCATTCGGCCATGCCAAACTAAGCTAGCACCTTCTTGGCACATGTAGCCTGCTTGATGATGATGTCTCCTTCTTCCTGCTCTACCTTAATCCCAAGGTAGTAGGTAAGAAATCCCAGATCAGTCATCTCGAACTCAGTCATCTTCTGCTACTTGAACTCATTGATCATCATTGGATTAGCACAAGTGACAATGAGGTCATCAATGTAGACACCAACTAGGATTTCAGCGTGATCCCTTCCTCTTTTGTACACTGGTTGCTCCTGTGTACACTTTGTGAAGCCGAGTTGCTTCACGCTTTAATCAAGGCGTGTGTTCCAATCCCGAGATGCCTGTCGGAGTTCATAAAGTGTCTTGCTGAGTTTGGGAACCATATACTTCTTATTCTTCACAATGAATCCTTCCGATTGAGCTACGTACACCTCTTTCTTGAGTTCTTCGTTGAGGAATGCTGATTTGACATGAAGATGATGAACTTCTTAATCACGATTTGCTGCTAAGGAAAGAATCATCCACACGGTGTCAAACATTGCCACTGATTCAAACACCTCTTCAAAGTCAATGCTTTGCCTCTGGATATAGCCTTTAGCAATTAATCTTGTCATGTGCTTGGTTACTTTTCCGCTATAGTCCTTCTTCAAGCTTGTACACTCACTTAAGCCCAATGGGTTTATGGTCAGTCAGTAATATCGTCAAGGTCCATGTTGAATTCTTCTCGATAAACTCTATCTCCTTGGTCGTGGCCTCCTCCCAGGCCGGATGGTCTACAGCCTCACAAAAACAGGTTGGTTCCTCCATCTCCGTGAGTATTGTCTTATTCTCCAAGTCATCATAGTTCAACTCCACCCTCGGTGTATCTTGCATTATGTCATCGATGTGTATGTATCGAACAAACCCCTCATCAGTGTCGTCACTGTCCAATGAAGGTTGCAATGTGATGGTGGCACGTGCATCAACATGTTCAGCCGTCGATGTTGTTGATGCATGAGTTAACGCTTCTGTAGATCCCCCAGAAGATATTGAGTTGTTTGCTGTTGGCTCGTTGTCGTCGACTATGAAGTATGTGGGTTCATTACCATCTATACTTTCATACCACCTCCACTTCATATTCTCCTTGAATATCACGTCGCGACTTACAACAGTTTTCTCTCTTTGCTCGTCAAACAGTCTATGTGCCTTGCAGCCATCCTTGACGCCTATGTACGCCTATCGTCGATCTTCTTTATTGATGTTGTGACGTCATTCTCCACAAGGTGCAGTTCCGGCCACACCTTTTCTTTGTTGAGATAAATGGCACCCTGCCGTTTTGTCGCTCCAATGCTACTTCCTCAGACACAACAAACATTAAAGCAGGTTCGGTGTCAACAGCCTGCATGAGATGTGCCTCTTCTGCCTTCTTCGATGTCTTCCACTTATTTGCGTAGTGCCCCATCTTATTGCAATTGTAACATCGGATGTGACTCTTATCGCGGTCTCCACCTCTAGAGCTATCCTTGCTCGGTGTATTGTCACGCCTATCTCGGCCTTGGCTTCTGTCACGACAACGACCACCCTGGCCTCCGCCTTCATTCTCTGGTGACTTGCTTCTACTTGAAGAGTTACCACCTTGCTTTTACTGTCGCGCCTCCCACTCGGCCTGAGTGAATAGGAGCTAACCATCGCCATTGGAACCACCAATCATTCGCCGCGTTCGCTCCTCATACGCCTTCAACTGACCTACCGCTTCTTCAAATGGGATAGTCTTGAGGTCGTATAATTGCTCAATGCCGATAATCAAGTTCATAAAGTGATCCGATATAATGTAAAACAATTTCTTCAGTAAGTCAAAATCATCCAAAAATCCATCCAAATTGGCATACCTTACAGACATGCCTGTGAGCTTGCCGGCGTACTGATCGAGGGTCTCCCCCTCTTGCATGCGTAGGGTGTCGAAGTCACTCTTCAACGTCTGCAGCCATGCCTCCTTGACGCAATCTTGACTGACGAACCTCGTCTTGAGGCAATCTCAGACCTCCTTCGCCGTCTTCTTGTTTGCCACTTGCATGAGGAGATCCTCTGGGAGAGTTGGGAAAAGATGCGAATTCGCCTTCTTGTCCATCCTCGTGTCGACCGCCTCACCATCCGCTGGCTCGATTCCCTCCCATACACCCTGATCTTCCATCATGACTTGCACCCGAATCACCCAACTGATATAGTTCATTGTCGTTACCTGTGGGTACATGAAGGACCCATCGCCGCTTTACCGCAAGGCTTCTCCATCATAGTTATCAAAACCGGACCGGAGATCGAGCCGGCCAAGGTTCCGGTTTCTGGTTTTTCGGTTGCACCAGCAGTTCAAACCGATTCGACCGTCGGTTCAATTACTTACAATTATAATATAGAAAGTCTAAGGTGAGAATTGTAAATAATAGAATTTGTTACTTAGACAGCTTGTTTGGTTAATGGTGTCGCCTAAAATATAGATGGCTTGAGTTCAAGCCCCGGCACCTCCCTATTATTTAAAATAATTTTTAGAGTTAATTTAACCTTAATTAAGTCATCAATTACACTAAATTGGTTCAACCAGACCGATCCGGTTCACCGATGTTGTAAAAAATCGGCCGATTTATTCGGTTTTTTCGGTTCAATATGCAACCTAATATTAATTTTAAATCGGACCAGTACCAGGTCCGGTCCCGATCCAACAGGTCGAACCGGCCGATCTGGTCCGGTTCTGATAACTATGGTCTCCACCCTATCAACAAACCTATACAATGAAATTATAAAATTATAAGGTAGAGTACCCGTCGAACCGACGGATTTGGATCGGTCTGGTTCGAAAAAAATTAAAATCGAACCAAATTTTTAATCATGGATTTTTTGAAATTTGAAACCAAAAATTTAAAACCAAACCGATCCACTAACATTTACAACCGAACCGATCCACTAACATTTAAAATGAAACCGAACCAACCAGTTTCAAACCGAACCGAACCGACCGATTTCAAATCAAACCGAACCAACCGGAACCGAACTGACCGGGAGCGTCGACGCTCCCAATCCTGTTATATATATATATATATATATATAGAGAGAGAGATTATTTTAATGACCATTAATTACTCATCAAGAAAATTAACCATCGATCAACCCATGCTAATCAAATCCAAACTTTAATTGCGTAGGCTTGCCTCGTCCCCGACCTTTATGCCTAAGAGACGCTCTCTCAGTATTTATTAAATAAAACAGCTAACGTAAGCGCCAAACCGAACACCTCTTCATCCGACGGTCGCCAGATGACGAGAGGTAGTTACTTTCGGTCTCAGCCGTTGATTTACGTAAATTTGATACGCTAGTCCTCCTGGTTTCCTTGTTTTACCCCGAGGACCCCCGAGTATGGGAAATGTCGGCGCATGGGCATCGAACTTTAAAATTAGAAAGAGGAGGACAAATATTCATTTCATTTGATAATTTGTAGGAAGATTCGAACCGTCATTATCTGATTCTCCAGCTCGGATGTTGATTTGGTCGAGAAAAGCTCTGGAAACTTTTTATTTATTTATTTATTTATTCATTCATTCATAGAAGTAATTAAAATATGAGGGTGAAAGCATTCGTAGAATTTAATTACAAAATAATTAAGATTTGATTATTTGCAAGAAATCTTATAATTGGTCATTTTAGATTACAAATGTTTTATATTTATAATTTTATATTGATATTAATATGCGTTTAAATATGTGAATTTATAGACATCTTATAAGTTTGAAATTATTATATATTTGGAGTGTCTAGATACATAACTATGTATTTATTGACATATTAATTTCCTTTCAAATACATAAATACTAACTCCATTTACATGTATGCAAGAGGGAGATCATTTTTGTCTAAAGATGGTCAGTTATAAACTTTTTAAAATGATTGAATTTTGATTTTTATAATTAAATTTTAAATATTTTATTAATAAGAATTTTTTAAATTTGTAATAGTCGAATGATTTCATTTGCAAATTGACTTCACTCAAATGATTACATGAAATAAATATGATTATAACAAAGGAAATTGGTTCAATTATTTTAATTTCTTTTTGGGTCCACAAATTTCAATATTTCTATTGTGCTTCATTTCATTTACATATTTTTCATCACCGAGAAAAATTTATTCAAAATTTTATTTTATGAAGTACATTTAGAAACATGGATTTAATATTCAAGAATTAATTATAAAAATTTATATTCAAGAATTTCATAATAAATCTTTAAAATTTCAGGTTTGTACGTATCAGTAGAAGTTGTGCTCTTACTATTTGGATTTTGACATTACCTTTCATAACAATGCATCATAAGGAATTTTTATTGTTTTAAGATCGTCTCACATTTCAGAATATAAAACTAGAATAAGTAATAAAATCGGAAATAGCCAAAAGAATGAAAAAAATTAAAAGATAAATATTCCCAATATTTTTTATTTAATATTTAGACATTTCACTTACTTATATAATAAACAATTATCAATTATGTGCATCTAGATTCATGCTCCAATAATATTATATGAACATGAATATGTAAGAGGTGCACGAGGATTGATCTGTCATCTAATATTATAAAAGGATAGAGTATGTCCGTCTGTCCGTACGACGCTCCCCGAGCGGTTGGGTTCGGTTTGAAATCGGTCGGTTCGGTTTGGTTCGAGATGTTAGTGGTTCGGTTCAGTTTCAAATTTTAAAAAATCAATAGGTTTGAAACGGGTCGTTTCGGTCCGGTTTGAAATGTTAGTGGTTTGGTTACAGTTTCATATTTTAAAAAAGATGACTAATAATTTAATTTGATTTTTAATTTTTCTCGAATCGAACCGTTGGATCAACGAATACCTTTACTCATTTGTAAATAATAAACATATGAACTCTGTTAACAATGCCTAAATCATCATTTGGACACTCAATTATTTATTACAAAATCCAGCACATGAAATGTAGGCCTGCTCACAAAACAATTCAGAAAAACAGATGCCCCCCAACCCGACAATCACATAACTGGAAGGACCGAAAAGCAAATTCCACTCAATATTTTATTTGCTCGCGTTTGTCCTCAGCCTTAAGCATTCTCTCTTCTTTACCAGTTTTTCGAGTTTTCCAAGTTCTCGCCTTC
>NQLW01000059.1:748195-796254 GCA_002312845.1 Kalanchoe fedtschenkoi
TGAAGGGCTTGCGTTAGTTATTTTAGTGACCCATCTTGCGTGCATCATGACCCACTTTCACATTTACCATTATCATCATCGCCATTATCTCAACAACCCACCATTGATGCTTACATCAAATTACAGTCTCACCATGTCACACAGGCCATTCTATCGAGCCACATTTTCGCCTATTGATTGACTAAGCTAGCAAGTTTACAATCCACATTGTATGGCTTCATTGGTTTGAAAATAGGGGTATTCGTGTTAGTCATGTGCGTTGAGAATATCGTTGTGAATTTTGTAATGGCTATAAGTGATATAAAGTAGTGAGACTTTCGAATTGGTCCAATGCTTTTGCCTAACTTGGTTGCATTGTTGTTTTGTTGGAATTTATGGACATAAAGCTTGTTGGAATAAAGAAGAATGGGGATGCAAGTTTTATGTTGGAGGCAAAGAATGAAGTGGAGATGGAAAGGAGGGGAGAAGGCATATCTTCATCTTCAACGTCCCGGAGGCCTCACCAGCCATACACACTCCCAACTCCAGCCGCAGGCAGTAGAGATCGAAATCAAAATGATCAAGATTCGTCGCGTCAAGACATTTACCCATCCTCACCACCGACGCCTCCTCGCCCATCATCATCAAGGCGGAGAAAGGGCATTCCTCACAGGGCACCCTTTGGCTCCTAGCCCTGCCAAAACCCGAAAAGATAATCAAAATATAACAGATGCCCAACTCATTATTTGACAAGCCCTTTTGTTTTAGGAAAGGGGGGGTATCAAGCTAAAGGGAAGATAGTAGGGCACCCTACAAAGGGGTGATGGTGCTCCATTTGTCCATATAAGTATAAACAAAATGTTAAGTGAAAGTTTGGCTTTGGGCATTCAGCTTTGGGTCCCAAGACCAACAAATTCTATTGTGGAAAATACCCAATAATTAATTGAACCATTTCATCTCTTCATTTCAAAGTCTTTGTATTTTTCCTTTAATTTTTTGATTTTTGGTTTGGGGCCACCAGCTCACATGGGCCGTTGGCATAAAGAAAGAAAGAAAGCACTTTTTTTGTATAATAATTTGTTAATTGCCTCAATCAATTGGGTAGCCAAAAAGCCAGCTTTCTACGAAGCTTACCATGTTTGGAGGCCTGAAAATCTGTAATGTGTTGCAGGCATTTCCCTTTAGTTCATGTTAACATCTTTCACTTGAGAAAGTATAGATGTTGAAAAAGCGTTTTCTTTCTTCCTCATTGAAAAAAAAAACTCAAACATCGTCTGTGATCTAGAATTTGAGATCAGGAATTATTAGAGATACTCCAGACATCTGGATTATAACCTAGAATTGCTCAGTAATTTACAGTCATGGTAAAACGTTGTAATTTTTCATTTTAATATTTATTCATCACTTCATATCTGTATTAATGATTTATGAGATTGAAAATCATCTTATGTTGGATAAAAATCACAGCTATTTTATATAAATATCACTCTTTATTGAGAGTGGTTATTGGGTGGACATGGTCCAACATGTGTACCATGAACATCACCAATAAATGTACGTCACATGTCGCGCTGAAAAATTGACCCCATAACAAACATTCTTTAATTGTAAACAAGTGAGTCGTCAAACTGACACATAACAGCTCCCGATCGGTCCATGATCCACACTAAAAAATCAGTCACTCCTATATTGATACCATTCCGGATCATAACGTCAATAACCTGCTGTTGTTGTTCGTTGATGTTAAATTTTGTCTGGGTTGAGAAGAGTCATTTCAGTTCAAATCAGGAGGGGTGGCGAGAGCCGAAAATGAGCAAGGTAGGAGTAGGGAATATCGGCCTACCTACAAACCCCAGGTGTTTAAAAGTGTTTTTGGTTTGGAGAAAATTTGTTTAAAAATAAAATTTGAAAAAAAGTGGATTCTTTCATGAAATTCATCATATTTGTTTGATTTGAAATAAAAATTATATAGGGATAAAACTTAAAATGAGTTCTGAACTATCACCACATATTTAATTGTAGTCAGAACTATCATGATTTTCAAAAAGGATGCGATGAAAAAAATTGAACTGATTTTGTAAAATAAAATTTATGAGTATATTTCTAAACTAATATTATGATAAGACTTAGATTTGTTTTTGAAAATTACGGCGTTTGGTTATCAAAATAATTTATATCGTTTTACGCACATAAAAATGACGTCTTTTGATTGTGTAAAAAATAAATTTATATGTTTAATTTCAATTAAATTTTTAATTTTGTCTCACCCCAAATTCAACCAAAATTTTGATTATGTAATTTTACCTCCGAAAAAAAATCCTGAATCCGCCCCTGCCTCATTTGATTGTATTATGTCTTCTAACTGTCTCTTCGTAAAAGAGTCTGGTCCGCCATCTTTGAAGACTTCGACCCACCTGAGACATCTCCATGTTCACAGTTGGTGCTTCGGTCTCACCAGTCCCGGGAGAGAATTGAGATCAAATTATCGCCACATAATAATTAATTACAAAGAAAATACACACGCACCTAACTATTAGTATGAAGCTTTGAATCCAGAACCTTATGAATGAGGGTGAGACTGCTTGTCATTTGACTACCACCTTGATGGCGATTAGAGTTCAAACTATTCAAACTCTAAGAATGTGTGTTTAAAAAAAAATCAAATTCTTTTAGAAAATTGTTTAAGAAATTATTTTAATACATTAAATATGATTTATCGTAGTAAGTTTCTTGAGTATTATGGTTCATCAAGTATGCATCATTTATTTATGTAAAAAAACATTATAGTTTAATTTTATACAAAATAAATAATTTTGATACATGATTACTATTCGAATAGTATTAGTTTATAAGTGTAATTCAAAATTTTATTTTATAAAATTAGTTTAATATTTTTTTTACATTTTTGACAATTCAATTAGTTCAAATCTTAATTAAGAAATTTAAATAATTCATTATCTTTAAGGTTTTAATTTACAATGTATTGAACGCAATTAGTTGGCATTTAATAAATATCAATTTGAAAAATCAAATTAATAATCTCTTAACATAAAATTTTAACTTTTCAAATTGAAATATGAGAAACAGTGATTGATAAATAAAAATAACTGGGAGCAATCTAATTAAAATAAATTGACAGGCGTTATTTTAATATATTTTTTTTATTTTTGACTTATATTAGACGTTTCATTATAAAAAATACAAAAATTTAACTAATAAATAAATTGAGCGTGAATTTTGATGCAATTTTTATTATTTTTAAAACAAAAATTCACACAAGTTGGATGCAGTGACTAAAATAATAAAATTGTGTTTTTTGTGCGCAAATTTGACGTTCTAATAAAATAAAATTTAACTACAATCTTAAAAATATGTGAATTGTCACTATTTTTACAATTAGAAATTATCCAATTTTACGAAAAGGTATCAAAAAAACTTGAATTAGTTTTCTAAAATAACTTATATAGTTACATTATTCCTAAACTAATACTATTATAAAAAGAATGTCCTTTGGTAATTAAACTAAATAAAATCATTTGGTTCAATAAATTCAATAAGATAAATTGTGTAATGAATTAAACAAATTGATCTCAAGCATCATTTTAAATTATTTAATTTTTCTAATCACATTTTTTTTACAGTTCTTAGTTGAGAAAATAGTGGTAGTTTAAAATCTTTTAAACATTATTTCCTAAGGCTGTGTCATGGGAAAAAAAACATTTGTTTGGTTTAAGAAAATTTGTGGATAGAAAATTAAATGAAAAAATATGAAAAATAAGATGAAATATTTATTTAAATTAAAAATATTTTAATATTTTGTACGACTTTTTCATCTCAAATCAAAGATATAGAAAATAAATTAATTTTCCATATAGAATAATTCTTCTTTTTTAGTAAGGGATGCACGTATATATAACCCAGATCTTCCTATCAAATCTCCCTGTTTCTCTGTCTTCATCTTCTCCGACCTCCCCAACAACGATCGTCTCCACAGCTGAAGCTTCATTTTAAATCCCAGCTGCGTCGATCTGAAGAAGGAAGCGATGAAAGATCCGGAAGTGCAGCACGACACAACGTGGAGCTGACGGCAGCAGAGCAGCAGGTTGACCACGACATGTGAACCTGTTCCTGGCCGAAGCTGCGAAGGTCAAAACCGAGATGAATTCGATCAAGGAGACTCTGGCGAAGCTCCAGGAAGCGAATGAGGAGAGCAAATCGCTTCACAAGCCGGAAGCGTTGAAAGAGTTAAGAAACCGAATCAATTCGGAGATCGTGACAGTGCTGAAAAAGGCCAAGCGGATTAGGGTTCAGCTGGAGCAGATGGTGAAGTGGTGTCTCACATATTCCAGGCCGATGAAAAAGTTAGAGTGTCAAAAAGATGATTCGATTTAGAATCAAATATTTTATAATATTTCTAGTTTAGATTATTTAGATTTTATTTTTATGTTTCGGTTTCTTAAGTTTTTAAGTTAGTTTCATTATTTGGCAAGTTCAGGTTTATATTGTAAGGGCTGGCTCCTACTTAAAGGAGATCCCAAACACGTATTCAGATGACAACAAAGTTATCCTTTATCCTTCTCTCTTATCATTCTTTTCTCCTTCTTCGTTCTTCTTCTTCTCGCCAGTCACGACTACTAAATTCAAACATTCCAAACCACGTTCTAACACCTCGCACAACTACAACTTACGTCGGCCAACATCAAGCAACATCGTTGCTCATAAAAATTTGGTATCAGAGCTCAGGTTTCCTAGCCAACTAGACTACAACGGAGCATAGACCTCGATTTGATGGAAACCGTAATTTCAAAGCAACTCGACGAAATCCTCAAGCAATTGGTCAAGATCAACACCTTCATTGCAACCTCGCCACTGGGACCACCACAAGTTGCACAACTTGTCGCTCCACCCACCGTGGTGAACAATCTTCAATCATTTGTCATCGACAGTGTGTGCCAAAATACAAGCCCCGGACACCACTTATCAGGTAGTTACCGACAAAGTCTACGATTTGAGAATGCAGCAAATCAACATTGCTTGCGGCACTTCCTCACAAGAATTTAAACCCCGTAGAGATCACACCTCAGCGTATCAGCACAGGGAATCTGGACCCTCTTTCTTTTGTTGAGGTTAAAGGGGAATCCGCTGAAAAATATGTGAACACGTGGCTTGAAAAGAAACCGGTGCAAGCTTTGGAGACAAAGTCAGATGTTCCAGGTAATCAACTTAACGTTTCTCCTTTGGTTGAGTTGATTAATGCAGAATATGCTGATCCATATATGTTACCTTCTATTCAAGACTTGAGAGACCTAAAAATTTCCGACACACCAATTGTTTGTCAAAATGCCTATGTTGTATTTTTCTGACATGTTGATGACTCTTGGAGACTGAATGAGAGACAACCCTACTGTCAAGGATTTAAGAATGGTAAATTTTTACATCTTGAGTTGGATAAGCCTCCTCCATTATCACCGGACCTTGCACCTGATGATCCATTTGATAGAGGGAAGAGGCAAGCATACACCTCAACTACCAAATATGCTAGAAGATTGAACCTTGAGGACAAGGCTCTTCGAAGGAGGATGGAATGTCATGTGGGGTCTCCCATATTCCAAGCGCATGAAGAAGATAGAGTCTCAAAAAGACGATTCGATTTAGAATCAAATATTTTATAATATTTCTAGTTTAGGTTATTTAGATTTTATTTCTATGTTTCGGTTTCTTAAGCTTTAAGTTAGTTTTGTTATTTTCCTATTGTTAGGGCTGGCTCCTATTTAAAGGAGATTCTAGCCACGTATTCAGAGGGCAACAAAGTTATCATTTACCCTCCTCTCTTATCATTCTCTTCTCTTTCTTCGTTCTTCTTCTTCTCGCCGGTCACGGCTCCTAAACTCAAACCTTCCAAACCACGTCCTAACACCTCGCACAACTACAACTTACGTCGGCCAACATCAAGCAACATCGTTGCTCAAAACAGATGGACCGCGCCAACGCCTCGATCCTACGCGTTTCAAGGTCGAAGCAGCTGGGCGGGACGACAATGACCCGTGCCAGGGCGACCGTGACGAATGGGCTGAGAGAAAGAAGCAGAAGGATCTGATGATGGAGTTTCAGGCTCTGAGGCAGTGGATGATGGCCGAGTACAAGTAGTCAGTCGGTCGAAGCTACTTCTCTATCACCGGCCAAACCCCGGAGGAGGAAGTGATCGAGGAGATGATCACAGCGTGGGCAGGCAGGAGTTCTTGGCGAGGCTGTGTTTCAAATGGATTCCATTTTTGTTTCCACGACATTTTTTGATAGACAGAAAAATTTGAGGGAAATTGAAATCCGTAATGGATTCCATTTTATTTTTCTTTGTTTGGTTCAAATAGGGATTTGAAGAAAAGTTTCGAAACTCCTTTTATTTTACTTTAACTTCCCCTTGAATTTTCCATACAATTTTCTTTCACACAAATTTTCAGTAAACCAATAAATCCTTCTAACTTTACTTCAAATTTCTATCAAATTTTCATTAAACAAACGCATCCTAAGGAAAATTTGGTGAAAAGTGTTTTCCCTCCATCGAATTCATTCTATTTTCCCTTATCTGTTTATGGGTGAAAAATAATGGAAAAATGATAAAAGATTCATTATTTTAAACAAAATTTTCTTCTTATTTTTCATATAATTTTCCTACAATTTTTCTTTCTCACTTTCTCGCAAAGTTTTCTTTTTATTTTTCACCAAATTTTCTCTGAACCAAACACAGAAGGCTATGTTTGTTTTGGGAATATGAACAGATAAACAAAATGATTGCGATGAACTGGAAAAATAAAAAAAATATAGTATAAATTTTTTTATTTATGATAATAGCGAATAAAATAAATTTTATGAGGGATCTTTTTAGTAACATTTCTTCTCCTATTTTACTAAACCAAACATAGCCTTACAAAATAGACACTTTATTTGTACAACATGGTTTCAGACTAAGGGCATCCACATTGAAATTTTGTGTCAGACTTTGAAGCGTTTCGTTTTGATGTGGAAACAGATTCGTGACTTTCTGACACCGAAACGCTTTATCTGCACGAAGTGGTTCGTAAAAAGAGTAATTATCACGCTTTAAAGATGAAAACATGGTAATAAATATATATTAAATATTGAAATAACATATTAACGCGCTTCTAACTTAGAAGCGTGGTTATAGCTTCTGACTTATTCTCATAATGTGACACATAGCACGAGCTTTCAATCAAACATAGCACTTTCAATAAATTATGAATAATCAAATGTTTAATAATTAATATTTAATTAATAATTATAAATAATTAAATATTTAATAAATTAAGAAAATATTTAATTAAAATAATATGAAAAAATAGTAAAAGGTATAATATGATATGTGTGTCCATGCGGAGAGGTTTGAAAAGTTTATTTCATTGTAGATGTAAGTTTATAAAAAATACATTTATGATAAAGCATAATACAAATCTAATGTGACATAACACAAATCTCCTTTTTGGTTTGTTTTGACGTGGATGCTCTAACTAACACCCGCACTCAAAAGGCCAACCAAGTCATGACTCATGAATATTACTCACTCTGTCCTCTTTTACATGTCACTTAATCGATTTTTTTGTCCACTTTTACTTGTCACTTAATAATTTTTAACGCGTATTTAATATTAGCAACTATCTTAAAACTTCAATATTAATTACTTCTTTATCATAATCAATAAAAAAATTCATTCATCACCAGTAATATTTTATCAATTTTACTTTTTGCACAATTTTTTTTAAAAAAATACCAACTATTCACTCATTAAATTTATTCAATCACTATCATTTATTTCATCTTAATTTACTCAAATTAACTTTAAATGGAGGACGGAGGAAGTACATGCGAAGGCATTTTCTTGATTTTTAGCAACGGATTAACATCTTTTAGCGGCGAGAAAAATCACATTTTGCGACAGACGTCGTCTTGTTATCAACAACTTTTGTCGTATGCTCACCAATCCCTTTCCGTATTGTTAAACGTCAACGTCGTTACCTTAATAACCAAACTACCCCTGTCCCCGCGTCAGTGGTCGCTTTCTTCTCTCTTTGTCCTCATCTCAGTGAGCCATCAAATCGAGCGAATCCGCCATGGCCGACGAGACGTCAGCAGCTCGAAACGACGCTCGTCTCGCCATCCTGGAGCTGGCCAACATGATCAGCGTCCCAATGTCCCTCAACGCCGTCGTCCGCCTCAACGTCCCCGACGCCATCTGGCAGAACGGCGCCAACACCCCTCTCACCGCCGCCCAGATCCTCTCCCTCATCCCAACCCCCTCCTCATCATCCGACCCCGAAAACCTCCAGCGCATCCTCCGCATGCTCGCCAGCTACGACGTCTTCGCCGAGCACGTCGACCCCGCCTCCTCCACCCGCTCCTACTCGCTCACCGAGATCGGCAAAACCCTAGTCACCGACGCGGACGGGCTCTCCTACGGCGCGTACGTGCTCCAGCACCACCAGGAAGCGCTGATGCGCGCGTGGCCTCTGGTGCACGAGGCCGTGCTGGATCCCACCTCGGAGCCGTTCGTGAAGGCGAACGGCGAGCCAGCGTACGATTACTACGGGAAGAAGCCCGAGATGAACGCGTTGATGCAGAAGGCGATGTCGGGCGTATCCGTGCCGTTCATGAAGGCCGTGCTGGACGGCTACGATGGGTTTGCGGGAGTTCGCACGCTGGTTGATGTGGGCGGCAGCGCCGGGGATTGCTTGAAGATGATTATGAGGAAATGTCCCAGTGTGGTTGAGGGGGTTAATTTTGATTTGCCAGAAGTCGTGGCCAAAGCTCCTCCCATCACTGGTCAGATTGATTGACATTGACAGCTTCGGAATTGAGTTGTTTGGAGATTTTGAGGTTTCGCTGATGCATCTTTTTGCAGGTGTGAGGCATGTTGGTGGTGATATGTTCAAGTCCATTCCCAACGGAGATGCCATCTTCACAAAGGTGAAATTTTCACTTATTACATTTTGAGCAATGTCTTGTAAGTATAACTTTTTAAGGATTCTTCTGGAAAATGGAATGCTGGGTGTGTCTTGGATTCTACGGGTTTAAGGCGATGATGACCTTGCTATGTGACTTGGTATTTAGGTTGATGTTTTAGCAACCGACTCGTAACTCAAAGAGCTAGGCAGCGTCGAGTCATTTACCCCTTTTGAGCTTATCAGCTATTGTGAAATGAAACATGTAGTAGACTTATTAATTTACTGCATTTGGAACTTTGGAACTGTCGGATTCATTCGGCAGATTAGATTGAGATAGATTGTGCAGGAGCCCAGGAAGGTTTTTTTTTTTTTTTTTTTTTTTTTTAAGGGGATCGATAGTGGTTCCTCATTTCCCCTTGGTGCGCATGAAGGTTCTGTAAGCACATACTGAGATTGATGCCCTCCATTCCTATAGATTAACGAAATCTTTTTCTTTTGTGAGTGTCGCATGAATTGAAGTAGTGCACATCTGAAACAGCTCCGAGGGCTATTGTCTGTTCTAAAAATTCAATGGTTTTACCTGCGGTTGTTGTATGAGATTTACTCCCTTCCTGATTCAGTAGTAATTTAATGTTAAATTGGGTAGATTAAGAGTATATTAATACAAGTGGTGGAGCAAATTTAATAAGTAGATGTTTACAGTAATATTTTTTCAAATTTTGTGCAAAAGTTAAAATTGGTAGATATTATTGGTGTGAAATAATTATTTTTATTATGATAATTAAGTGGTTAATGCTTGATATTTTAAGTTTTTTGTTGATATTAAATATACAATAAAATTTTAAGTGACAAATAAAATTAGATAAATAAATTCGGTTTTAAATGACAAGTAAAAGAACACATACGGAGTAGCTGCTTGGGATCATTCTTGCCTGCCATTCAGGATCTTTCATAATTTTCTACTTGTTTTCTTCTCAAATTCAATTTTCTCATCTTATGAATGAATGCTGTGGATCTGAATCTGTTTTTGGTTTGAGAATAGTAGTTATTCTTATTGAGCTCTTTTAATCATTTTCAAATAAAAATAAAATGCTCTTTTGTAGTCTTGTCACCTTAACACCGATTTGAATGATTTCTAATGTTTGAAGTCATGTCTATTACACCTGTAACTTAGTTTAAAACCGGTAACTCTGGCAGTGGGTTTTGACAACATGGACAGACGATGAGTGCAAGCTGATAATGGAAAATTGCTATAAGGCACTGCCAGCAGGAGGCAAGTTGATTGCGTGCGAACCAGTGCTGCCTAGAGAATCTGATGACAGCCATCGAACGCGAGCCCTTCTGGAAGGTGATATCTTTGTGATGACAATATACAGAGCCAAAGGTAAGCACAGGACTGAAGATGAGTTTAAACGGCTAGGTGTTTTGGCTGGTTTCCCTCGTTTCAAACCTTTTTACATAGATCATTTCTACACTCTGCTCGAATTTCAAAAATGAACCTTGAGCCTACTGAATAGTTGGCAAGAATCGGAGCAAAATGTTACGGACTTCATTGCTAGGTTTCATATGATGGTTTAAATGTTCATTGGAAGATAATCTCTGTTAGATTTTTTTTTAAAATTTTTTTATATATTATTTATTGCATGATTAAGACGTATTGTCATTCCATGCTATATTCCAGAAGACACTATGCTTGCGGAGAAGTCTCACACTTTATTATAATGTTCACTCCTTATTATTTTTGCTTAATAAGTGTCTATACATGGCCTATTTATACTACTTATAAAGAGAATGTCTACATTATGCTTGCGTATTGTCTACACTTTATCTACACATGGCCTAAAAAATTCTTGAAATATTTTTAACATATTCTATTATGTAGGAAGTTCTCTACAGTTCTAGAAATGTCCATATCCTTCTTCAATTTCCTCTCCTCTTGGACTCTTTCTTTTGGATTTCTTTTCCTCCTCTCTCACTCACTCAAAAAAAAAAATCGAGGCATCCATATATCCCGTGTGGATCTTTGCAATATCTTGATATGCAACTTTATGCCATCTATCATGAATGAATGAAGTTTCCAAAGGTGTAAGAAAATGTACTTTACTACAAGATGATTAGTGGAGAGTTACTCTTACCTTTGGGTTCAATGTTTCAACTAAAGTTTGGGGTCCAAATCACCCATCTGATTGAAAGACCTCTTTGAACAACCAGATTGCATATGTAGTTCAGAATTTTGTGGGCATCCAAGCAATCAAGTTGGTATTTCATTTCATCAGAAGTAGCTGTAAGATATCATCTCCATGTCCTACCCAAATAATGAGACAGACAACATCGGCCAACTCCACGACAACCCATTTGAACAAATTTATTGTAAAACACTAATTGGCACCGGAAAATGAAGGACAAGTGATAGAACTTTTATGACCATGTCTTAAAAATTACTAAATCCGTTCTGATATATATGTCGTTTAAAATTAGATTAAGTAGACTAAAGTGATATTTAATGCTAGTTGTTGGACGAATTTAATAGAGAAAGATTTAATTCATATTTTTAAAATTTTATGTAAAAGATATAATTAATGGAATTTTATTGGTGTAGAATTATTTTTTTATTGATTAGACTATTAAATCATTAATGTTTGGTTTTTTAAGGAGTAAGTGACAAAAAAATATGGACAAAAAAATTTAATTAAGTGATAACAAAAAGGGAGTATATGAATGATTTAACAGCACAATGTGTCCAATTAATGGCGAACCATGTGCTGGGCAGAATAGCAAATCTAGTTCAAAATGTAAGAAATTCTGATTTTCAGATCCGGAGTAGGAAAAAAATAATAAGGTATCAATTTTCTTTTTGAAGCAAATACCATTTCTTTATCACTGGGCAGAGTTGGGATCACTGAAATCGAAACCGGCTACTAAGGCTGTGTTTGGTTTAAGGGAAATTTAAGGGAAAATTTGAATGAATTCTTTGTTTGGTTTAGAGAAAATTAGAGGTGGAAAATTAAATGGAAAGTTATATGGAAAATAAAATGAAAAATTTGTTTAAATTAAAGAGTGTTTTAGTACTTTCTATATAATTTTTCACCTCAAACCAAATAAGAGTAAAATAAAATGAATTTTTTGAGGAATTCATTTTCCCTCTAACTTTCATTTTCCTCCAATTTTCCTTAAACCAAACACAGCCTAAGTGGTGAATTGTATGCATTACATGGTAATGGACATTACCAATAAAAATTGTAATGTGGCGCATTGTGACACGTGACGATTTATTATTGAATTGAAATTATTTTTCACTACGCTAGGTGACGACTTCCTATTTTAAGATTTGGATCTGGTGCTGCGTTGTAACTTAATGCGCGATCCAAAATAACGTCATTTTAGGTTGAATAATCAACAAACAAATAAAACGACGTCATTTTGAGTAGCGCAACAACATGACGGAGCACCAAATCCTCTCCCCCTATTTTATAACGTCACTCTTCACTTGGTAAGTCCATTCAATGATGCAGCAATCAACTTAAAATGATTGATTCACACACCACTCAAGCACTTAAGTCAACCCTCGTATTGCGTGCAACAAATAGATCATGGAGGCACTCTTTGACGTAAGATGATAAGATAAAGTGGAATGAGATTAAAAATGAAATTTGTATATGATTTTTTATTTCATTTCTTATAGAAATGAAAAATAAATATTGAATTATTTTTAATTGAATTTAAAATTTATTTAAAATTTTCCATCTATATGTTTTTTTTCTTAGACCGTGTTTGATTTAGGGAGGATTTAGTAAAAATGAAAATTTGGTGGAAAATAAGAATGAAAATTTGTGAGAAAATGAGAAAAAAAGTTTACAGTAAAATTAAATGAAAAATAGAAAATAAAATTTATATAAAATAAAGAATATTTTAACATTTTATACCATTTTTTACCTTAACCAGACAAAGGACAATAGAATGGATTCCATGGGGAATCCAATTTACCCCAAAATTTTCTTTTCATCAAATTTTCACTAAGATATGTTTGATTTAGGAAAAATTTATTAAAAAGAAAATTTTAGTAGAAAATAACATGCAAAATTTGTGAGAAAATTAAAATGAAAGTTCGTAGAAAAATTAAATGAAAAATATGACAAAAATTTGTTGAAAATAAAAAATATTTTAATATTTTTCACCATCCTTTAGCCAAACAAAATAAAATAACATGAATTCCATTGAAGAAATCCACTTTATCCTAAATTTTCATTTTCACCAAATTTTTCATAAACTAAACCAACCCTGCACCAAACACTCACTTAAATTATATAAACTAATCATAAAACTTCTTTTACCTTTTTATCACATGTTTCCCTCATTCTCCTTCAATCAAAAGCAGCACGGAATCGAGATTTGTGAATTTAAAGATAATTTAATTTACGCTATAATACCGGACAAGTGTCCGAAACAGATCTAATTCCACCCAAGCATATTTCAAGTATATAAGGTCAATTTGTTCAGGCTACATAATAATTGAATACGTGTGTTTATTAATATTATATTCATAATTGATTTTTAAACTCTGTCTTAAAAATAGTAATCTATTCATTATATATTTGTATTTGAGAAAATAATTATCATTTTATCTGAATTTTGAATTAGGTAATATCTGATTTTTTGGTATGTCTAACGTTACTCTTATATTATCACCACTTGTCTGTTTACCTTAGTGGCTGTCTCCCTTCACTCCTCAGCATCATTTTGCAATTATTAGAACTATCAGTATTGCAAAGTTATTTCAAAAACATATTACCTCTTTCATAACCGGATCGGCTATCGAATCGATCAGGGCTTCGGTTTTCGGTTGAACTAGCGGTTCAAACTGGTTCGATCAGGGGTCTATTTAAATGTAATTATTACTAAAAATCAAATTTAATCTGCTAGTTATCATAAAAACAACAAAATATCTTGATGGTCTGTTGGTTAGAGCTTCTGCTGGGTTCGAATCCCAGCTCAAACATTTTAATCAAACAGATTTTTAGCTATTAATGATATGTAATTAAATCTTAATTAAGTCATCAATCCCACTAAACCGGTTCAATCGGACTGATCCGGTTCACCGATTTTATAAAAAACCAACCGGTTTATCCGATTTTTTTGGTTCAGTATGCAACCCGATATTAATTTTAAATCGGACCGGTACCAGGTCCAGCTCCCGGTCTAACCGGCCGGTCCGATTCTCTATTAGCTGCATCACGAAATTAAATGGATATAAATATTTACATCAAAAAGTTCATCAATGCTATTCGAACAATTATTTTATCTTCTTTCCCAAACACTTATTTGCTATGATTTGTTCTAAAGTATAATTCGAATTCTTTATATATGAAATGCTTTAATACAAATTATGATATATAATATTAATAAAATTGTATCAAACTATATTTCAATAAATTTTTAAAAAATATATTTTAAAATTCCATGTCTACAATTTAGTGTACACATAGTTAAATAACATGTATTTTAGTGTAGAAATGTTTTTTTTTTTACTAAAGCAGATGAAATGTACAATCTCTTCTTCTTATCTTAGTTTATGGATTAAATAATTCATATGACTAAAATTGTGAATTAAGATTTAAAAATTATGTCATTAATTGGTAAAAATATATTAATAATTTCATCTGAAATCTTTATTTTATCTTTCTTATTTAAATGCCAATTTTACCCATATTAATTATGAATCATAAATTGTTGGAACAAAAATTTACTCACCATTCATCCGCTTATGTAAAAAACATTACCTTTATCCAGTGGTGGTATACGAATGGTGATGACAGTATGTTTGCCTGAGTTTTTTTTTTTTTCTTTTTAAATAATTACAAAGAGTACAGATATTTTTCGTTTTTTTGTCATTCTAAGTTTCAATAATTACAATTGAGTGCATTCCACGTCATATTATTCCGTTTCAAGGAAAACCTCTCTCTCTCCTCTCTGTGAAACGGCAGCAGCAACAACGATAACAATGGCGGAAAAGTAAATGACACCAGCAACAATGGAAACACGCGAGCTACCGCCCGCGCTCTGTTTCCATCACTCTACACTACTTTTCTCTTCTTAGCTCTGCTTCCGTCGCCATGAAGGAATCCGGAGTTGATTTGTGCTACATGAAACAAGATTTTGCCAACTGCTTGCGCGTGTGAGAATCAGGGAGGCGGTGAGTGCTGGTGGAGGCGGAACGATGTTCAGATTGCACAGGAGCAAAGGGAGCAAATCCGGCGAAAGGATTGATTTCAGATTCTCTAATTTTCAGGCTAATCAGGTTGCTGTAGTTAGTTGTGGTTGTGCAGCTTCGTTTTTTGTCCGTTTCTGATGGATGTGAAATGAGCAGTTTCGATTTGTTAATTCGTCGGTTCTAGCAGTGGTTGATATTTTTGGGATTTTTCTCATGATACTTGTGATTTGGTTTTAGGCATTGGATTGTCAGTAGATGTTTGATTTTGGTTTTATGCCTTTTTGCTTGGGAGGATCTGGATTTGGTTTTGCAGCAAAATTTATGTGATATTCTGATTTCCTTTGTTGTGTGTTATGCTGTTTCTTAGTTATGTTCTTGTAGTGTGGCTGCTCTAGTTGACCATATATTTATAAAATGCCAAATTGTTGCCATTGAAAATGAAGTTGTAATTGAATGTGTGTGTGTGATTGATAGTGTTGATTCATTTATCAGGTGCCGAAGGGATGGGACAAGCTTTTTGTGTCCATAATTTCACTCGAGACGGGTAAGACAGTGGCAAAATCGAGTAAAGCATTGGTGCGCAATGGAAGCTGCATGTGGCGGGAGACATTAACAGAATCTGTTTGGATTGGACTAGATCATTCATCCAACGAACTGGAGGATTGTTGGTTCAAATTTGTGGTTGCCATGGTATAGTTTCGTCTCTAAAATACCTGTTTATCTCGAAGAGTTACGTGGACTGACTTGAGTTTCAATTCCGTTGAAACTATATTGACTCAGGGTTCAGCTAGATCTGGCATACTTGGTGAGGCAACTGTTAACGTGACTGGATATATGGACTCAGCTACCCCTGTTCCTCTCTCATTGCCGTTGAAGAAATGCAGTCATGGGACAACATTACAAGTGAGTAAGAAATATGCATCATGTAACATACATATACCATCAGTGTTATTTGCTACTGAAATCCCCTTCAAACAGCAGCGTCAGCATCATAAGCCAGTGTTTTATTGATAGCAAGTCTGAAGATCGTACTCTTCCTGTGCAGAATGATCACTGTCATCTTTTCTGGGTACAATTAAATCTATACAGTAACTCAGTACTGAAGACATTATCAGATTAATAACATAGTATGCACTTTAGCAGCAATGATGCATTTATTATGAGTAGGTGTCCCATTATAACACTTCTAGTCTTACAAATATTAACAGACCTTATGAATGTTCATTTTGGGACCACTATGGTAATTCCAGCTAACCTAGATTATTGTATGAGCACAAAAATATCCCGTCAGTTGTCACTTGTTGAGCATTTGATTTTACAATCCCTATGGAGTAACTTTGTGATTTGAATCTACCACTAATAAGGGGACTTAACAAGTTTGTTCTGACTTCCGAGTTCTGATGCACAGATTAATCTTCAGTGCTCCGCACCAAGAAATAAATCAAGGTTTGCTCTTTATAGCTTTGTGCATTCATGCCCATACATTTTCACATTTTACTTGTTAACAGAAATAGCTTATTCGTTTTTGTAGAGGAGGAGGTGAAGATGCTTCATCTCATAGCGGAGATGTGAATGCAGATATTGATGCCAAGTCAGATGGGTCACAGGGCTCATTTGCTAGGAGTTTCGGGTCATCCTCTGGTAAAGATCCAGACTGCAACTTACGGCCAGAAGAAACCCCAAGTAGGGTGAGGTTTTTCTTGCATATTTGAACCTTTGTGGCATGTGCTAATTTTAGTTTATGGTCAAATATAAACTCAATGTAGCTTCCATTTAAAAAAAAATCTATTTGCTGACGTATGCCCCATGAAGCAGGATTAATTCCTAACCAGGCCTTTAAAATTTAACATTCAACTTTTTTCCAAATGGCTTTTAGTTTGTAATGACAATGAAATTGGTTTAATATAATATCACTCTTAATGATGTTTCAAAGAACTGCTGGATACTATCATGGCTAACAGGCTTTCCTATCACTTTCTTTAAGGGAACAAGCTTTTCAGCCTCGGATTCACGACGCAGCTCATTCTCTGCTGATGGTTCAACTGGGAGAGGAACCTTCTCCCCCGGCAATATTATGAATGGTGATAAATACAATCCAGAAGCGAGACAGGACTCAACTGGCTTGCCAAGCATCACTGCCAATGGCTTTGTTGAAGATTCATCTCGATCAAATTACTCGGGTTTAGATTCTAAAGATAGAATCTCAGAGTTCGGGCAAATTGCTCTGCTTAAAAATGTTGGATCTTCTAAAAGTATCTTAGAAGCTGCAGAGACTACCATTGATGAGATTCGATCTGAAGCCAAAATGTGGGAGCGGAACGCCCGGAAGTTAATGCTTGACTTGGACATATTGAAGAAGGAGTTCTCAGATCAGTCATCAAGCAAAGCAAATTTGGAGCTGGAGCTTTCAGCCGCTCATACAGAAAGTGATGGTTTGAAGAAGGAAATTAAACAACTTGAGTTATCATTAGAGGAAATGAAATCTAGGCAGAAAGCTCCTGAATATCACACAAGTAGAAGTCACATTGAGAAGGGATTGGAAGATGAGATAAAGTTCAACCGAGAATCCAATTCCGAGCTGGCACTTCAACTGAAGAAGGCCCAAGAATCAAACATTGAGCTTGTCTCGATTCTTCAGGAGCTGGAAGAAACCATAGAGACCCAAAAGGTTGAGATACAGGAACTCTCAGCTCTAAAGACAAAATTTAGCAGCACAGATTGCTCCATTGACGACGGTTTCCAAGAAAGCAAAACATTAACAGCACAGCTGCACATCCTGGAGGAATCAGAAAGGTTGTTATTACTTAAGGTGCAATCTTTGGAACAATCCCTGAAGGAGAAAACTAGTGAATTAGAGAATGAGAGGAGTTTAAGGAACCAACTCCAACGCGCTGAGTCAGAGAATAAACGTAAATTGTCTGATAAAGACAATGAAATTTTGAACTTAGAGGCCAAATTATCTGTTTCTCTTGAAAAGAGACATGCTGAAGAAATAATGCAAGTCGATCGAGGCAGCACAGATTTAATAATTGAACTTGAAAACTTAAAAGAAAAGATTCAGGAGTTGGAACGAGACTGCACTGAGCTGACAGACGAAAATCTTGAGCTCCTATTCAAGCTAAAGAAGTTTCAAAACAGCTTTGGAAAGGAAGGCAACCTTCATGAGCATTCTTCTAGGGAACACTCATCTCGATCGTATATAAGCTCAGGGTCTGAAGCAGGTGAGACAGAAGTGCACAACACGGAAGCAGAAACGGAGAATAAACTTGCCAAGGGCGCTGAACTAGAAGTTCTCGAGGCATCTAAAATTTGCTCTGAAATATTGAAACAACTTCAGACGGCTTTCTCTTTTGTAAATAATCCGCTACAAAATATTCAGAAAAGTGAGTATGATATATATGTTGGCATCACTGATAACCAAGTTGGCCTAGAGGATGAAGCTAGTTGTAAAGAAAAGGCTGATTTGATTCTACTCCGTATGACCGATTTCAACAAAGCTCTAAGCGCATCGACAGCTGACTGGAGTAGTGTTGTTAAAGTTAAAGAAGATGAGATCAGGAAGAAGGATGACCAAATATTGGAAGCTCGTAAAGAGCTAGAAGCTTCAATAGAGAAGGTACATGAACTGTCCCTTACAGTGCTAGAAACTGCAAATTTGAGGGCGCAGCTTGAAGAGAAAAATATAGAGAATATTGAACAGCAGTCTTGGATAGCAAAATTAGAGGCTAGTTTGCACTCCATGGAGGGAGCGAATGAGGTTTTAGTACATCGTCTAAATGAATTGGAAGCTCTTTCTGATAAGCTTAAGGAAGAAAAGGCTCTGGTGCAGGAACAATATGAAGCTGTATCAACGGGGACCATTACTTCATCCAATTGCTTGAATGATTTGCAAAATGAGCTCTTGGCTGTAAACAGCAGTTCGGATTCACATGTGTCTGCGTACAAGATTCTTGAAAAGAAGATGGCAGAGCTTGAGACAGGAAAGCGAGATCAAGAGCTGCATTTATCTGAACTGGAAAGAGAAAATGTGCAACTGTCTGAACGCATATCTGGACTTGAAGCTCAACTCAGGTACTTGACAAATGAGAAAGAATCCACTTGCATGGAGTTAGAGAATTCGCAGCGTTTTGTTTCAACTCTCCAGGAGCAATTATTTAATGTGGGATCAGAAATGGAGCGAAAGCTATCAGATCAAAAAGAGAAAATGGAGGAGATGCAGAAAAAATTGTTGGAGAATCAAGAGGAGATAGAATATCTGAATGCAGCAAACTCTAAGCTGCAGACAACTGCTGAGAATGTTATGGAAGAATGTGACTCTCTTCAAAGGTCAAATGCAAAGCTGAGAAGTCAAAAACTAGAGCTGTATGAGCAGTGTACACGATTGGAGGCTGAGCTGAGAGAAATGAGGGAGAAGTTCTCCAGCTACTCCGAAAGTGTTGACAGCTTGGAAAACAACCTATCCTTGATGCAGGAAGGATTTGCTATGACAGAGAATCGCCTTACTTCTGAGCTTGAGTCACTTCTGGAAGAGCACGGACAGCACAAGGAGCAATTGGTTTTTGGGGAAAGCCTTCTAAATCAGTTGTATGAAGACAAGACGCTTGAAGCGGAAAGACTACAGAAAGAAGTGAACCGCCTGACTCAGCAAATTTACTCTACTCATGATGAAAGGGAGAAAATGGCTTCAGATGCAGTACAGGAAGTATCCAGGTTATCTGAAGATAAAGCGAAACTGGAATCTGTGCTACAAGAAGTTCAATCAAAGAATAATCAGCTGGAGGATGAGCTTAAAAACATAAAAACAGAATCCAAAATGAAAATGGAAAGTTTGATGGTTGAGATAGCTGCATTGAAACAAGGCGACGAACTCATGAAGGCTGATTCTGATAAAATGACAAAATTGGTGGAAAAATGCAAGTCAAGTGAGGATAGGCTCAAGACATCTGTTAATAACCTTGAACTGAAGCTTACAGTTCTGGAATATGAACGGCAGCAACTACTGGAAGAATCAGCAGGTCTAAAGATACGTGTGGAAAAGATGGAAAATCTGAAGGATGAAATCGCATCTCTAAAATCTGTGCTCAGCACAGCCAAATTGGAAAAAGATAAATTGGAATCAGCGTTACAATTGGTGTCTGACGACTGTGACATACAGAAGGCAGATAAGATATTACTAACTGCGAGGGTCTCTTCATTGGAAAAGATTGCCTCTGCTTATGAAGATTGCAAGCGTAATAAATTTTTATTGGAAGAGAAGCTTCTGCGCTTGGAGGGTGATCTGATGGCAAAAGAGGCAACATGTGCGCAAGATATTGAGCTGAAGAATGAACTTAGCGGCATTAAGAGAGAAAACAGACAGCTGCAGCGAAAAATAAAGCAACTGGAAGAGGAAAATGTTGAATTCCTCAAAAAATATCAGACAGTGGACGAAGAACTGAAATTACTGAAAGAAACAGACCAAGTTCAAATTTTAAAGGTGAACGCAAATATTCTAAACTGTTACCCCGTGTTGATTTTTCTGTGCGCATGATGAATTGTCTGAGGTTAACTGCCCTACCGCATCTAACCATCAACATATTATCACAGAAGGAAACTGTAAGTGGTACTGAACAGCAACGACTAAGTAGAAGAAAAGTGTCCTTCAATGTAACTCAAGGGCAAGAACATTCACGAGTTGGTCAAATCACAAATGACAACAAGGATCAGGTACGGGTAGATAATTGTGTTCCTTTTCCCTAAACTCCGATGCCTTCTTCCATAATCTGCATAGTCAACTATTATTAGTTACGTACTGCAAAAAATTTTAAAAGGAGAACAGATATCCTTTGAATGTGTTTTTGTTTCATTTGACCACACTTCTTGAAACGAAAAGCTCACGTCCTCTATCTGCATGCATAGGCCGAGAATGAAGATAAGTACCATGAAGAGGTGGGATCTGACTCTTTATCGAGGATTCAAGCTCTTGAAAATGATTTGGCTGACGCTTTGGAGACCAATCAATTATACTCCCTCCAGCTTAAGAGGTCAGTGAGAGCGCTTTCTTTTTTCATCTGTCTGTAGTTATTAAATGAAGTGTGAGCCACTACAATAGAATCTCCACAAGGCATAAATTTAATACAAGCAAAAAATATAAAAAAATTCCTAACAAAATGAGCAATTCATGTCAATCTTGTATTGCTTCAACTGTAGCTTAATTGAAATGGACATCGGCCTTGTAATGCAGACTATCTGAAGGAAATAACCGTACCATGACACGCTCAAAATCATCTCTGGAAGCGGAATTACGAGATATTCAGGAGCGGTACTTTCATATGAGTCTAAAATATGCTGAGGTGGAGGCCCAACGAGAGGAGCTGGTGATGAAACTCAAGGCAGCCAGGACTGGTAAGAAGTGGTTCTAACAAGTTTCTGTGAGCCATTTTTCCATAGAATTGTTGTATCAATATACCCATTTTGATCATAATCCAATGTGCTCTAAACAAAATAATTGTAACCGAAATAGTATGGCAGAAACTGCCAGGCACGTATATGTTATGAGCTCTCAGTTGATGGAAGTCCTGGCAATTTGGGATTAATAATCAACAGTCTGAAACCCCAGTCGGCGGCCATCTCAAAATGGCAAATACATGTTTTATACTGATCAGAGAACAAAAGTATAATTTTGCTAGTGTCAGCAGAATGCAGAAACAAATATGCCTGATTTTAAAAGGGGAATGCATCACACATCAGAAGGCTTTGCTCATCTGCAGGTATTTTATATTCTTCTCCATTTTCGGAATGCATAATCTACCTTGTTGTACAGTAGGGCAGGGGACACGTAGGTCAGTTGAGTGCATTTAAGTGGTCCATTTTGATTGCATGACCTTAGACATCTGCGTAGGGTCATCATGAAAGCTTGGCGCGTGTTATAATATTTGGCTAGAAAGTGTTACTAGATTCTGAGAAACCGAACCAGGCCAACTAGGCAAAAGGTACCACCAAATGGGATATGCCATGGAAGATGCCTACGCTACTAGCAACACATCACATTCACTCCATTCCACTTTTCCTCTTTTCATGCTCACCTTTCCCCAAAAGTTGCATTAGACACACTACTCTCAGGTCCCCTATAAATCACCTCCCCCAAGGCTTCGAACCCCCTCCTCTTACCCTTGCACCACCACCTCTGCAGCTCCTTCAGAGCACTTTGCTGCTCCCTCTGATGTCTCGGGTCGAGTTCAGCCGTGAGCACATCCTGGCGGAAATCTGTCAGGGCGGCGGTGGTGGTGGTGGTGCTATTATTTATGATGGGGGTCTGTTGATCTGAACCGCCTTGCTGGAAGTGTGACTCGGGGCAACTTCGTATCCTTTGGCATTTCTGCTCTTTCTCGGGGACTCTCTTCGCCTTGTTCCGGGGCCTATGTGGAAGAGACCACCCATAACTTCTATTCATTGCATTTTTAAGCTTTGTGTTTGTTTCCATGTATACTGTCTTCGAGCGTGAATGAGGCTGGTAGGATTCTGGAGTATGCCCTCCAAATATATTCTTATTTATGTTGTATTGTATTGTTTGTTTCCTCAGTGTGAATCTGGCTAGTAGTAAACTATACTATTCATGGTTCTCAGAATCACTCTATCCATTGGCGGAACCACTGTGGGCCAGGGGGCGGCCGCCTCGAATCTTACCTAAAATTCTTCAGCCCATGGTTAAAAAAAAATAAATATATATATATATATATATATATAGAGGGTGGATCAGTTGAGAACCTCCTTAAATTGAGAACTGTTGTGGACAAACGTGGACCAATCATTATTTACATGAAACAACAATGTATTAATTATATAATTTCCTTTTTTGAGTTTATTTATTATTTTTTATTAATTATATGAGATTCATTATTATTTATTATGAAACAGATTTACTTGCTATTTTGAGATTTCGTTTTGTATTTAATTTACCAGATTTTTTTTGTATAAATTCTTTTTCTAATTAACAGAATTTTGAGGAATATGAATAGTGGACATTTTTTGGACTATATTTTTTATATTTTTATAATTTTTTTGAGTAGTGAACCTCCATGTGGTGAACATATTGCAACAATGAACTAAGTGGTGAACATATTGAATAGTGATTTAAGCAGTGAACCTCATGTTCACTATTCATATTCCTCAAAAATCTGTAAATTAGAAAAAAAATCTAGACAAAAAAATCTGGTAAATTAAATTCAAAAAGAAATCTCGAAATGGCAAGTAAATCTGTTTCATAATAAATAAAAAAGGAATCTAATATAATTAATAAAGAATAATAAATAAACTCAAGAAAGGAAACGTATAATACATTGTTGTTTCATGTAAATAATGATTGGTCCAGAATTGTCCACAACGGTTCTCAACTTAAGGAGGTTCTCAACGGATCCCTCCCCTATATATATATATATATATATATATATATATATATATATATATATATATATATATATATATATATATAATAAAAATTTATATGTATAATTTCAACCAAATTTTTGATTTTGTTCCTCAAATTCAATCTAAATTTTTGATTATTTAATTTTGTCCTCCCAAAAAAAATTCTAGTCTCATTCAGACATCTTTTCTTTGCTTGTAGGTGCAAGTTGCTTATATGGAGTAAAATCACTTTTAAAAGACAATATATGTCGGACATCAAACAATTTCAGTTCACTGGCTATTTGATACTGATATGACAATGTGGATTATCAGAGCTTTTGGAAGTCTTCGTTCATTTTTGCTTGATGCGGAACGATCTTTCACTCGAATGTCATAATGAGTGAAACAGCCCACAAGGGCAGAGCTTCGATGTTTGTTTTTCGAAAAATTATTTGAGTAAAAATGATAAGGACATTTTTATTTGGTGAAAGAATGAAGAGAGAATGAAAATTATATGGAATTGAGAGTGATTCTGGGGTGAAACAGTTCATCATGTATAATTTGGATACACTAATAAGAAATCGATTTTGACTAGTCTCATGACGCATTGAAAAATAAAATAAAAATAAATTATAAATTGTCATGTGTTACTTTATAAAAATGTCACGTGACGATATCTTATTATTGGTGTCACAGTCAATCATATAAAATTATATATGAAGTTATATAGAATCCCTATGGAAAATTCATTTTTTTCTTTTTTTTATTTTTCATCATTTTTATAAACAAAAAAGAGTATAAATGTTCCGGTCCACATTCAGGAAGAGTTATATGATTCATGAAAATTGTACTATTGCGTTACGTCCTAAAAAGTATTAATCCATTCACATGTTAAATTATCCGGAGTATGTTTGTTTTAGAGAAAGTTGCTGGAAATTAAATTGGGTGTAAAATTTAAAAGAAAAATATATTTATGATAAAAAATATTTTTACTTGTTTTATAATTTTCATTTATAAATAAAAATCAGATTAAATCCATAAAAACTTTTCATTAATTTAGTTTCCTATCTACTATTTTTTCAATTCAATTTAAATCAATTAACTTTAATTTAAGGTGGTTCATCTTGTAAGAGACAGTAATAAATTCAAATTGACCCACAAAAATGGTTACTAAATTTAATCATTTTAACTAAATTAAATACAACTCTAAGTAAGTAAGTAATCCAGTCTAATTAACTAGTACATTTTAATAAAAAAAATTGACCGTTACTCTTTATAAAAAAAGATTAGAGCCCTTCAAAAAATAAAATAAATATTTGAAAAAAAAGGAAAGAGAGGTGAAGAATGGCGGACGAGAGGAATTAGGTTTAAATAGATTTCGCGTCTCTCCAAATTCGTCTCTTACGTTTTCAATTCGTCTCTCTCTTTCTCTCCACTCTTCCTCTTCTCTCTCTCTCCTTTCCTTCTTGCAACTTTCCAATTTCCCTCTGGAAACTCCTACTCCTACCAGATCTCGCTCTACTAAACCCTAGCCAAATCGGCACCTGCTCTTCCAGCTCCTCGTATGCCTGGGATTTGAGGTTTCCGGTATGTGATCCATATCCTCTCAGATTGTGAATGTTCCTAGTCACCTTAGTGGTGTGTGATTGGTGAATGTGCTGATTTTGATTTTTGTGCTGGATTTGGGGGGTTTGATTGTTAGGGTATTGGTTGGAGGGATGAAGCGGGAGTTGTTGTTTGCGTTGGAGCAGCAGGAGAAGCTGGGATGCTCATTGAGTCGGACTCGGAGCGGGAAAGTTGGGGTTTCGGACTGGTCAGCCAGTAATGGGGTTGGGAAGAGAAAGCCCAGCGGTGTTTCGTTTGTGGGAGGGCTGTCTGTGATGCGGATTACTCGTTCGTCGGTGAGGGGGTTGGGGGACGATGAGCTGGTGACTCCTGATAGAATGCCTGTAGCTTTTCCTGGAATTGATGGGATCAGTGAGGTGGGTGTTAAGAATGAGAAGGGTGGGGGGGTGTTGGAGTCCGCGGAACAGGGGGAGCTTGGTGGGTCTGTAGGTAGTATTCAGGTTTCTGAAGCTGGCAATGTGGATAGTTATGGTGCCAATGGGACTTGCGTAACTGTTTCTAATCAGAAAAGAGATGGGGTTTCGCCTGTAGGAGGGTTGACTGTGAAGCGTCTTACTCGTTCCTCATTGAAAATAATGGGAAAGATTGAGCACGATCCACTATCAGAAGATATGAAACTGCTAGGTATTGCTAGAACTGGAGGTTTGCAGGATATAGGAGGTGGAGATGAGAAACATGAACTGAACTCAGTCTTAAAGGAACAGGAGAAGCCTGTGGGTCTGACACAGAGTCCCAAATCTGAGAATTTGGACAGTTTAGTTAGCAGTGCTGCTCGTAATAAAGACCCCCAAAAAAAAAGAAAAGGGCATTTCTCACAAGGAGGGTTTGTCAAGCGTTTTACTCGTTCATCAATAAAGGTTAGGGAGACTTCTGTGGATGAGGCAGTAGTTGCTGATCAAAATGCCATCAATGTTCCTGGACCTGAAATACTCCTAGACGTACAAGGTGAACATATAACTGATATTTTTACTACTCAGAACACTAATTGAATAAAACAGAACACAATTTTTTCTGTGTTTTTGTCTGTTTGTAATGTTATTAAGACTCCTACATCTGTTGATGCAGATGTAACTCCGTCATTTGATTCTTCCAAGAAATCCAAACAGGCTCTGGAGAACTCCAGGAACACAAATCAGGGAAGCACTCGGTATGCATTACTTGCAAACGTCCTCTTTGTTTAGTACACATTCTCTTTTAATGCAACCAATCTCAAATTACGTCGAATATGTCGATTTAGTTTGATGTATGTAACTGGTCAAGCGTGCTCTTTTTATGAAACCAAGTACGCTTACCTTTTAATAAGCCATTTACTTCACTTCTCACCTGCACGAATATGTAAATTTTTATGGATATATGGCTTAATGTCAAACTTCGACAGTATAAACTATAAGGTGACGTACTTGCACCTTGGGCACATTGTTAAACAGTTGTTGATTTCATGTGATCTCTTATTTTTGTATGATCCCATTTTTCTCTTTAGTTGATTTACTTATAGTCTTGTGAATATGGTTCTAGTGGTACTGGAAAATCATTACTTTTTTTGGGCATAACCTTTATCTTAGTCCATTTCTTTTGCTGTTTTACTCTTACTCCCCTGTATGTTTAGCTGGATATTTTATTACTAGGTTATGAGTCAATGTTGATTAATCTAGTGCCAAATCAATTTCATTGGTGGTCCTTATTACTGATTTTATGTCATCATAAAAACTTAAAATTAGATTACTGACAAACAAGATGACGATTGAATAACAGAATTTGAGTTGTTCATTTCTGATTTCTGCATCCATGTGGTCTATGACTTAATTGGGCGCTCTGGACCTCTTGTACCAGCACATGTTTTAGTATAAAATGGAAAATATATACTTTCTGTAATAATTGTATCAAGCATATAATATCAATTCATCATGAAAATTGTAATTAGTGTTAAAAAAATGTTTTTGAGGTGTCATTCTCTTATTTACCACATGTTTCAGGTTGTCTACAAAAAGAATTGTGTCAGATTCTGGTAAGGTTACGAACCCACATATGACTTTCTCAGAAGATAATCAGAGTAGTCTGGATAGGTGAGTGTTACATCTTTCTGGTTCGATATAATTACCAATGAAGATTATTTTTCTACATTTTATGCATATATTGGACTTGTCACTAAAACATCTTCCACTGTCATTATTTTTTTAAACTCAGGTCATCATCAGAATTTGTTAAATCCACCCAAAGTTCATCATTCAGAAGATCAAAGCAGGGAAGGAAATCTGGGACGCCAACGACAAAGTTAATATTCTTTCCTTTTGTCATCATTTTTTCATTAAGAGAAGAGTGCCACAAAGGAAATTGAGTAATATATTTAATATTGGCATTTTGAATCGATTAATCCTTTATCATGTTTAATTTAAGTTCAAGTATGTTATATGCGATGCATTTCTTGTTTGATGATGTTGTTTTTGATATAGAATTTTTGTTGTGAAACATATAAGTCGCGTTTTTCTAAAATGGTATGATTTTTGACTTGCTATTTAATGTAAGACAACCTCCCGTATAGACTACGAAACGGAGCTTGTAACCATGAGATTATTAAGTTAGCTAAGTGAACATTAGTCGTAATTAACTTTGCTCGTCTCTCTCAGTCTAAAGTTGTTGGAGTTGGAGTTTTATTTTACCAATAATTGGCTGATTATGTTTTCTGACATTAAGATTTTCATCCTCTTGAGTTTATGAACATCAATTCAGTAATATCTGTGTTCTCCACTATGTATCCATGATGTGCTAAAACTTAGTAATACGTGCCAGGCCACTACCTGGTTCGAAGAGCTATCAGATTGCTGTTGTCATGCCATCCTGGAAAAAAGATGGGTACAAGATCACCAGAAAGTGAGTGTCTTATTCTCATTTTGGAACTGCATTTTTCTTCCGTTTTGAATCATATTGTTGTGGGATCTCTTATGAACTTGTCTATATTGTGTTATTTTGTCCAGAGATTTACGTGTGCATCGGGTGGTTTTCCAGAAAGATGGATTGCCGGATGGAACTGAATTAGGATACTATGTTCGGGGAGAAGTACTTGAACTTTCAGCATGCTATCATTTTGCTTCTCTATTTTGAATATTCTATGTTGTGCTAAATTCTTATTTTTTAATCTAGAAATTGCTTGAAGGTTACAAGAAAGGAGATGGAATTGTATGTGGATGCTGTGACAGTGAGGTATTTGGTTTTCATCAATCCGAATAGACTCACAGCTAGAAAAACTTAAGTTCAAGGATTAGCATCATCTCTAGATTTGTAAAATTTGAACAACACTTGTTTTTCTTGTCAAATGAGCAGGTCAGTGCCTCAACTTTTGAAGCACATGCTGGGTGTGCTCAACGCAGAAAACCGTGAGTTAAATCTCTGTAGGGCTGTAATTTAATTTGTGCAATAGTAACATGTGATGGCTGACTCATGCTTTTTGTGCAGCTATCACCACATTTTTACATCGAACGGCGTTTCGCTCCACGAATTCGCAGTGGATCTTCTAAAAGGTCGTGATATGTCTACTGAAGAAAGTGATAATATTTGCCTCATATGTGCTGACGGAGGGGAATTGTTGTGTTGTGATATGTGCCCCAGAGCTTTTCACTTAGGTATACCTTTGACAGGTCTTCCTGGTTGATTATATAATTCTGTATTGATCTTGATATAATGATCTACATTATTGCTTTTATGTTGGGTGGCTAATGTGTATGAAAGTAACGACTGGATAGGTGCGATAAACATAATTAGTTGAGAATATTATTTGTCATAGCTCACTGATTAAAATCATGTAGCAAGCTTGCGACCCGAGATGCCACCTATTTATCATTTTCACTTTTCTACAATCTTACTCACCCTTTACACTTTAACTTCTACAGAATGTCTCAAACTTTCACATATCCCTCGTGGTAAATGGTTCTGCAATTATTGCTCAACTATGTTTGAAAGGGACAATGCTGTGACTCGCAATGCAAATGCTATTGCTGCCGGGAGAGTGTCTGGAGTCAATCCCATTAAGCAGATTACAGAGCGATGTATCAGGATTGTCAACATGGTGGATAATGATGTTACTGCATGTGCGTTGTGCAGGTAGTATTTTGTGTTTTAGGTGGACAGACTTTATTGAATGCTTGTTACCCGTTTAGCTGCTTATTCTCAATTAGACCATCACAATTCACAATCAATCCCACGTGCTTCATTCGTGATTATAATTGTTACAAATGCAGGGCATGTGATTATAGCCAGTCTGGTTTTGATCCTCGCACAATTATTATCTGTGACCAGGTACATTGTTCTAAGTAGCTTTGGTTACCATTTTTTGAACTGTTGATTGACTTTTGTTAATAACATTGTCGTTTCTTCATTTGGAGTGTACTGTAGTTTTATTTATATTTTCTCAGTGTGAGCTGGAGTTCCATGTTGGCTGTTTAAGAAGTCATGAAATGGCTGATCTGAAGGTAAACTCTTACAGGATCTTTCGATTTATTCCTGATTATGTATTTATTATATTTATGTAAGCAGATCTTACTGTGAACTAAAATTTGTTACATTGATGGACCTCAGGAATTGCCGGAAGGGAAATGGTTTTGTGGCCAGAATTGCAATACAATTTATTCCTGCCTGCAAAACTTATTAAACCTTGGTGAGGTTGAACTTCCTGATATATATCTGGCTCCTGCAAAGAAAAAACAACAGGGAAAAGGACCAGATAGCTATCCTGATCTTAATGTGAAATGGAGGCTTCTTAAAGGAGAACTCGCTTCCTCAGAAACTGGTCCATTACTTTCTAAATCGGTTGCAATATTCCGTGTAAGTACTCACATGCTTATTTATTAACAACTGTGCTGGTGATTTCAAGGCTACAGATGAATTAGGATGTGCTAGTTTTGTAACCTTGCATGTTGCAAATGTTGTTTGTCTATTCATTGTAAAAGTTTTTAAGTCTTAGTTCATACTCTCATAAATAGGAATCTCTGGAAAATAACATGTTATCATCATGGAAAGATATATTGATGGTCAGTTTATCATGAGCTCAAAATAGCCAGTTGACATTTTGTAAAAAAAATGAAGTAGATGTTTAGTATTAGTAGACAGAAGGCTGAACAAATAAGCTGCAAATTGAATAGAAAGTGATAGAAGAACAAGATTAGATTACAGGAAAATAACCGTGAAGAGTTTTGGGAAAGAAAAGAAACATAAACATGTATAAATATCAGAGTGTCACAATACTTCATGTTGAAGCCTGTTTTTTTTTCCAGCTAGTCATTCAGACTATTGAGATCGGAAATGAACAATTTGAAGACTTAACATCCTCTTAGTTCTTATATCTTCACTCAGGTATCATGTGTTTTTCAAATATCTTATTACAGGATTGCTTTGATCCGATAAAGGATATAAATGGAAAGGATCTGATACCCTTTATGGTTTATGGGTGAGTTCTGTTCTTTTCCACTTGCCAATTGTAATTTGTAATAGTAAAACATTGTTTTGGTTATGATTTTACTGGTCAGGGAATACATCCAACAAGTTAATATTTGGGATTAAGAACATCAATTTGGATTCATAAACACCAGATATGCATGCCCTTCTGCTCCTGTTAGTATGTGACGAAAAAATGTTTAGCAACTTAAGGTTAAGGGGTGGATTGATTATACTATTATATTAGCTTGTATTGAGTGTATTGTTTAATCTAAATATCTGACTCCACAAATTACTTTTGGTATCTTATGCAGAAAAAATACCAAGAGCTTTGAATATGGAGGTATCTACTGTGCAGTCCTGACGGTCAAGTAAGCAAAGTTCTTCTTCCAATGTTTTTTTGCATTATTTAACAGAGATGAAGTTAGTTGGAAATAGCTGGCATACTTGGATGCAAAGTTTTTTTACTTTTCTTAATTTGTATGCTTAATTGACATAAATCAAATAACTGAATGGAGATGCTTAATCAAATCTGATGCTTGGCATTACATAGTTTGTGTATTGACAGTTCGGTCAGCGTCCTAAATTGGTCCGATGCTTCGGGCGAAACCAATTCCCAGGGTTTGACGTTAGAGAAATATGCCAATATAATATAGCTCATTTATTTTGTCTGTATGAACCAGCAAGTAGTGATAGAAACCAATTAAATGGTGCACTCATCGTATGGAATCTGCTCAAATGTACATGTAACTTTCCCGGGCTGATTTGTTACATTTGCCACCACCACTTATCTAGTCTTGTATAGAATTTGCACAGATGTCTTGTCATTTGTTACAATTTACACCACCTGTAGTTATCGGGTCTTGTATAGACGACAGATAATCTTCAATTAAAATTAGTTATTTATTTTCCTTTGTGTTGCTTTTATTGCAGTTCTGTTGTTGTATCTGCTGGACTTTTTAGAGTATATGGACACGATATGGCTGAATTACCTCTAGTTGCAACTTCTAAGGAATATCAAGGCCAGGTCAGTAAATACTTGTTCATGATTGTATTCACTGTTTTCTATCACTGCTATTTATACTGAGTATGATCTTATAAACAGTTGCTGCTAATTTGCGATCGAACTCAGACATTTGGCTTATCTGAAAACGCCGCTCATAATCGTTGAACAGATGTTTGTGCTTAAGTTGTCTTTGCTATACAAAAGAACTGATTGTTGCTTATTTGGATTTGTTTTGAAATTGGGTTTTCAGTGCTTTACTTATACCAAATCACTGTGTGCTATGGAAAATGTAGCTTTCCTGATGTTTTTCTTAGTTTAGTAGTTGAAATAATATTCCTATAGCTTGATATAATAAATCTGGATAATTAGAAAGCTTCTAACTCGCTTGTGTTGCATGCTTACAGGGGTACTTTCAAGTGTTATTTTCCTGTATAGAGAAAGTACTGGCTTCTTTGAAGGTTGAAAAGATTGTACTTCCATCTGCTGAAGAGTCGAAAGCCATTTGGACTGACAAATTCGGGTTTACGGAGATCGAACAAGAGGAGGTACATCTACCGCAAACACTGACACCCTCTTCCACAATAATTCTTCTCTTGATCTAATTTTTCACACCACATGTTTGTATTTTGCTGCAGTTTAAAAAGTTAAGAAAGAAGCATTGGCAAGTGATGAGCTTCCAAGGCACGACGATGCTAGAAAGGGGTGTTCCGAATTTGACAGAACTAGAAGGCAACCAATTAAACTCATTCTAATTGACTTACCCAGACAGCGACATGCGCATTTTGTCTTCTGCCCGAAAGGAGCCTGGGGTGATTTTGCTGTACAGCCTAGCTTAAGTTGACTTGCAACTATCTCTCAAAGAACCAAAAGCCAATTCGACCGCCATTCAGAGGCGACCTGTTATTGTGGGTATGTAATGTACAGGTCTAGCTTTCAAAGTTTAAGCTGACTGCGAGCGGGTCACTCAAAATCGTTTTTGTTGCACCCAAGCTAGTGGCTCCTTGTCGATGATGGGTGGGGCTGTAAACTGCACTTTGCGGTGCATCCATGGCTCATCCATGCTTGTAATTGAGTAGGGTCACTGTCACTGTGAAATGCATTTTGGCAAACCCTTCTTTTTTGGCTCTCCTTAATCTAAGGAGTCTTCATTGATCGCAGCTTCGCAATGTTTTCTTTTACCGTAGGTCTTAAACTCTTAAGGTGAACTCTTTCGACCCCATCCTCATTTGGGGTTTAAATTACCATTTATGTTGCCGTACAACTCTTTTGTCTCAGCCAGCTTTCATACATCTTTGTGAGTCATCTAAATTGCCCTATGACTAGACTTTTTTTCAGGAATAACCTCTTTTGAATTTTTGTTATCAAGACTACCCTACCTATTTGTTTCTTATCCGGAATGCCCTACTTTTATATTTCCGCTGGTACCATCAGCGGATTTTAGTAGGTAATCCGCTGGTACTACCAGCGGATTGTACATGTCACGATTGAAGCACACGCTGGCGCTGTGACTAAGCAATCCGCTGGTACTACCAGCGGATTTGTTAACGGAATTCCGCTGGTAGTAACAGCAGATTTGTTAGATCTAATTTGTCTGATCCAATCTGACGAAGTCGGATCCAATTTGTCTGATGCTGATGCCAACTTGCAGCTTCTGAAGGAGCTGGCAACACAATCTCAAGGAGCAGGGAGCAGCCAGCTGGAGATTGAGAAGCTTAAGCTGCAGGCTGACAAGGTTGAGCTCGAGCCCGCTAAACTCGAGCTTCAGGCTGACAGGGCAGAACTCAAAGCTGAGAAGCTCGAGTTCGAAGCCGGTAAAGGCGGATCAAAATGCACCGACCATGAACTGGAAGCCGCAAAAAGTCCAGTTGAAGGCTGCTCAGTCCCGACTGGAACATGCCAAATCCCAGTTGGAGAAGTTGGAGACGGCAAGGTCTTACCTTGACGCAACTAAGGCTCAAGCAGCCATTGATAAACCAGAGGATGAGAAGGCCAAGTTACAGATCAACGCATCTCAGCTGGAGGCTGACAAGTCAAAACTGGAAGCAGCCAAATCCCAATTTGAACTGAGCCGGTTTGGGATTAGATCTGCGTTTTTAGATTTAACAAATCCGCTGTTACTACCAGCGGAATTCCGAACAAATCCGCTGGTAGTACCAGCGGATTGCTTAGTCACAGTGCCAGCGTGTGCTTCATTCGTGACATGTACAATCCGCTGGTAGTACCAGCGGAGTGCCTATCCAAATCCGCTGGTGGTACCAGCGGAAATATAAAAATAGGGCATTCCGGATAAGAAACAAATAGGTAGGGTAGTCTTGATAACAAAAATTCAAAAGAGGTTATTCCACTTACTTCAGTAATTGTAAAGGTCCATCTCGTGCGCATAATTTTTCAATTTGTCCCAAAACTCTATCCATACGCGACTTGTTGCAACACCGGCTCTGATTTTGTTAGCCCAGATGAATTATATGTCCATGAGACTTACAAATCTAGTCTTTTAAATTGGGGTTTAATGTGAAAAATTTCACAAAATTAATCATACTTAATTCTTTATTTGTGTTAGCTGTTAGAAATCGTTTGCATATATTGAGGTGCTTATGGTCAGGTCCTAACGTAATGACTCATAAATTCTTTATGTTTTTATGCATTTTTTATTACTTAATATCATGTGGCGTCCGAATATTCACGGATCAGGACTAGCATTATCAAAGTTCGAGGTTTCTTTATCTATATGAGTTCTGAGGGAAATACGAGATTATCTTTAACCACGTATCGTCGAGTGGCTCGTGAGATGATCTCTATAAACAGACGTACCTTACACAGGATATCTAATGATCCATGAGATTCATTTTAGAATTTCGCCTAGTCAGGTCCTCGCTTAATGTACAAGAGTCTCTTCCCAAATTCTCTTCTGATTCTCATATCAAATTAGGGAAAATTCAATATGCTGTAAGGATCCCTCCAATCCTTCATGCTCATTATCCAAGTATTAAGAGATCATAATATACCTAGCCTTGACTGGCGACTCGTTGTAAATTGTTGGGGTCTCACCCCATTTGAATAACGTTCATAAAGTTGACACCTTACAAAGACCTCCGAGACACTCTAAACTCTCGAATGGGCGCCCTCACAAGTCACATGAGTTGGATTCACCTAAGGTTCGCATCCGAATACTTAGTCCGAGAATGGTCGAACTCACCACCACTCCCCTCCTAAAAAGTAATGAAGCTTTCCACTCCCTTCGAAAGAAACATCATCAATTTCTCTCTTTACATACTACTTTTTTAAGGGCAATCACGTATTCGAATTATGTGATCCACATACCGTTAGACTCGTATTGAAATCTAATTTCATTCATCATCTGTTTCTCTACCCGACCTTTCGAAGGTCCAATACTCAATAATTATGAAAAATACCACTGAGACTAAGAAGAAGCATCCAAACTTTATCACGGGGTTAACCTGTGACACCCTCTCACACTCGACTTGTCGATATCCTCATCGACTTTAACTATCATGATTGATAGTTCACAAGCATATAATTTAATGAAAGTGTCACCTTGTGACATGCTCCCACACTCGAATTATCTACATTTTCAACTACTTAACTATCATGATTGATAGTTTGTAAGTATTTTGTCCAATTAATGTGTCAACTTCTGACATCCTCTCACACTCAGAGTTGTCGACGCCCTCGTCGATTTAGGTACCATGAATGAAAGTGTCTTAGTATTTAATCCCATCTTGACATTCCCTCTCACACTTGTTTTATTATCAGTGGTTGTAAAGATATGATTAATCCGAAAGTGTCAATTCTTATTCGCTAGATCACGATTCAAAGATTGAAATTCTTAAGTTAGACAAACCTTTGACACCCTTGCCCACTCGAACTAATCCATACCTCGTCGACTAGCCATCATTCAATGACCCATTCCACATGTTGGTATTGCACCAAGTAAGTTTTTAACTTACATCAAAGTTAAACATTCCCCATGGATGTTAAAAAAAAATGTTTATCATCTTATTTAGTCCAACAATCACACTCAACACTTATGTACACACATCCAACCTTCAAAGTTTGGATGTCAAACTCTAACTCAAGGTTCGCCCATAAAATCTGTCAATAAACTCAAAATGAGGATCTCCACCCTCATTAGTAAATTCGAATATCACATTAGGAGTCTCCATCCCTTTTATGACTCATCCACAATCTAAACATGAGAATTTTCACCCCTATTTTATTCTAACCATCAAAGTTATCGAAGACTTAAAAATTACAGTCTTATTTTGCACACCTCAACACAATTTTCGTAGGATTATATTGAGATGATTAAGTTTGGATAACATGGTGGAATTTCAGGGCACATAATTAGAACTTGTGCTAAAATGAAACTATAAAAATAAAAAAATAAGTTTTTAGATAACTGGAAGTATGATATTACACTTTTAAAGTGTGTTTGGCTTAAGAAAGATAAGGAGAAAAGTAAAATGAGAGGGAAGTGAATTTCTCATGTATTAGATATTTTTTTTTTCATTTGGTTAGAGATAGAAAATCACGGAGAAATTATGAAGCCACTATTTATTTTAATTAAATTTTCTATCATATTTTCTAAATAATTTTTCTTTTATCAGCTTTATCTTAACCAAACAAAAAATTCTTTCTTATTATTCGACATGGTTTTTAATCACATATTTACCGCGAACCAAAGAAAGCCTTAAGTTTTGTAGTTTAGATTTTTTTAATATTTATTATGTTTTACGTGATTATTTATCTACTTTATATAAATTTTCCTGGTTTTTAGAAAAAGTCTCCCAGACCTGTTTCGGGCCACTTAAAAGGCCTTGTCAAAATCTGGGCTATTTCAAAACACGGCCGTTTCGAACCGGGAAGAGCGACATAGGCGTGGCGAGAGAGTCAGGTCAGAGCACCGACGCAGCTCCCGATCGACGATCGACGCCGCTGATATGAGTCCTCAAGACGATCGGAGCCACCGCAAGTACGGCGTTCCTATCTACGGCGCCTCATGGCTTCCTTCCAAAGTCATTTCCAACCCGCCGCCGCCGCAGCTAGACGCTCCGGATGAAGATGGCGCCGCTTCCGCCGAGTCACCGCCGCTGTCCCTTGACTCCACACACTACATGGTGCTTTCAGGAGGCGGCGGAGAGGGACGGACTGGAATCCGTAACGCGCTGCTCCTTGCGCATTTCAATTCCGCTTCGAATTCTCTCTCCGATCACCCTGTAAGATTTGCCAGATCTTATGGCGATGCATGATTGCATCGCTTGTGTTCATCTCATGACTGAAAATTAAGATCTTCTGCGTTTTGATTTTTGAATCGGCAGGTTGCGAGATTGGAGACCGGTGATGAATTGCCCTATAGATTGGCAGTTCATCCCGGAGGAGAAGGCCTTATTTGTTCAATGCCTAATGCCTGCAGGTATCCACTCTTTTTTTTTTCCTTTTCCAAATTGCTTCCAACTGTGTTTATGAGTTTTTCCACAGTAAGAGGTAAGGGACTACACTGAGTGTTTTTTTCGTGCAGTAGCAACTATCGAGTTATTCTTGAGTCCAAATGTTAGATACCAAAAGTGCTTGATATAAATGTTGGTCTCCCATGATGATGTGGTTGATCATCTATTATGTTGGACTTTCTTTTTTGCATTTGCTGGGTGTGTATGTGTTAAAATGTGTGGATCTTGATGGTTATTGCTTGACTGCTAGTGATGGGTGCATGGAAATTCAGCTGCTATTTGACTGGATAAATAACTTTTTCTTGCACGTCCTCAGACGGTAGGACAATTTTTTTTTCTTTTATTGGGTATGTTTGTGTTGCAAATTGTGGATCTTGATGGTTAGTGCTATTTGATGGGCATGTGATAATCCTGCCAGCATAGTATTGGATAAATAACTTTTTATGCACTTTCTCAGGTGGTATGAATGGGATTTAGTCATGAACGGTGATGACCGTAAAGTAGGTGTCAAGTCATCTGAGAAAGGGCTACCACAGTTGGAAGGTGTTGGACAACAATTGGCAATGGCATTTAATAAGGACGGTTCTATTCTGGCTCTTGGCGATGAGGTGGGAATTTCGATCATCTAGTTATAGTTTTACAAACACATGGTCGCACACATTTATCAGCCTGGCGACAGTATTGTGAAGGGGAAGTATTTTTCACTGTTATTCGTAACTCGTGATGCTATCCCTTGCTACCTCACAAGTCTTTGAGCTTATAATGTCTTGTTTCGGCACATTTTTTTATTTCTACGTCTACCAGGCTCCTAGATCCGTGCTCCTTTCGTTATAAATGTTAGTGACAATGATATTGACCACTCGTATTCCACCATTCAATACCTTAACTGCTACTTATAATTTATACCTCTTTTTTTTATAATGTAAAGTTTTATTAGGATTTCTAATTAATCAAATATTTTAACAAAAACTGACTTTCCTGTGCTCCTTTTGTTAATTTATCAGGACCATGTTGGCTATAGAATATTAGTTTATTTCTCAGTGATTTCAACCATGTTCTTATTTTTGGTGCAGTACAGAATGGCTATCTCAGAGTCTTCAAGTGGCCAAGTATGGAAAATATCATTGATGAACCCAAGGCACACTCATCTGTCAAGGATTTAGATTTCAGGTCTGTTTGGTTTTTCGTATGGTGACTCGTAAGTATCCATGTAGTGCTTCATTGCTCAGGTGGAACATCTTTAAATTTTCTTAACTTGCAGCACTTCCGGGAGTCTTCTCGTCTCATCAGGAGGTGGTGGCCCATGCAGGGTTTGGGATTTGACATCATCGACTGTTATAGCATCTCTATCCAAACAAAGTGTAAGCCTTATATGCAACAAAGGATCTTGATTTTGTCAATTTCTGACTGCTTGCTGTATTTGAAATGGTTCTTGTCAGTTGCTATATTTGGCTATCAGCTGACCATATGCCGTTGAGACTAAATATATGAGGAAAATTATTTTCTTTGAATATCTGTAATTTGTTTGCATTTGTTTGAATTTCTATTTGCATTTAACATCAGGTGAAAATTACATGAGGAAACTTTTTTTTTTTAATATATGAGAAATGATTTATCAGCTGACCTCTGTCTTTGACAAGTTTATGTTTTTTGGGTTTCAGGACGAGGTCTTTGGCCTCTGCAGATTTTCTACTTCAAGTGAAAAAAATCTGCTCCTGTACACCACTGTGAAGCACGGTATGCAGTTGTCAAAACAGGCGAACACTGACCATATTTTTGTAAGCATCGTGTTTAAGTGATCTTTATTATGTATAGGTAAGGGTGGAAGCATTATAACATGGGACACAAAATCGTGGAAGAGGATGGGGTCAAAGCATATAGTCCGTGAACCAATCTCCGCTCTCAGTGTTTCACCCGACGGAAGTCTTCTTGCAGTGTAATTTTTCTCCTCAAAATCATAGATAAAAGATGGCATGCTCCTTCTACTCTTGCAGATTTTTGTTCTTACATAAATTAGTTCAAACATCATATATGTCCAGTTAGAAGCTCTAAATTTAGCATAAGTGATGCGATCTCCTAAATTTTTTTTCTCTGTTTTTTCTTTATTTTGTGTTCTGTGATCTTGTGCAATTTTTTTACATATGACAAATTTATGGGAATATTTCTTCCCAATTGAATGATTTTCAGCGGAACTGCTGAGGGTGATGTATTGGTACTGGACTCAACGACTATGAGAGTTCGGAGAGTGGTTAGAAAAGCACACATTACTGTTGTAACAGCAATGGGGTTTTCAGAAACGTCAAGGTCTCAACAAAACTCCACAATCATGCGACCTTAGTTTTTAAAATTTCATTATTTAAATCTAAATTATCTTTGATAGCATATCATGCAACTTCTTGATGCAGGGATTTGATGTCAACGTCAATGGATTCTAGTGCTCGGGTTACAGTGATCACTGAGAAGAAAACTAGTGGTAATAATTTAGGATGTATCTCATTATTTAATCAGCAATATTATTATTTCTAGAAATTCGAATTAAATGAAAATAGAAAACATAGGGATGCTGTCTCCTTGAAAGTTTACAGTGGAAAGCAAATTCTGCTCTTGAGCCATTGTTTAGGACCAACAAAATACGGTTCTTAGTGTGCAGTCTCTAATTTTGTTTTTTGTAGAATGAGTGGGAGAGGAGAGTAATTAGTAGTATGGAAAGAATTATTAATATTCTTAGGTATAAATTTTCCCCAAAAAAGATTCTCATATATGTAAAAATGCTACAAATGTTTATAGATTCTATAAATGGGTTTGTGGTAAATTTTCCCCAATTCATATTTGCGGATGTGTTCATTTGTTTCTTTGGGGAAAAAATAGTCTACTTCTTTTTACCGTGACAAAACAAAAGGATATTTCTTCAACATAAGTTGGCTTCACAAATCCGGTTCTTGCTTATGTAGACGGCCTTGCTTCTGCAGGGTTCAGCATGTGGATCATTTTCTTCATCATCATACTGGCAGTAGCTGTCTACTTTGTGAAGAACAACAGAATGATCCCCGAAGAAACTTGGAGTCGGATTTCATCTCATTTCCAAAACTAGCCGGTTCATCCCCGCAAGCATTTTACCGATTGTAATAGTATATGTTACACATATATATTACATCCATGCCTATATTTCTCCAAGTTTGATCAACAATGATAAAGCTGATTCCAGTTAATGCTATTTATTTTGATTTCTTGAACATCTTCTTCTATTCATAATTGCAGTTCACTAAAAATCTGTAACAAATTGTTGGCCGTTGTCGTCTAGGTGACGATGCTAAGCCCGCAACTGTTCATGCAGGATGGTGTAACCAGGCGAATGACAAAAATTAAATGTCGATTTTTGCTGGTAATGCTGCATTCATGTTCAACAGGAATCAGTGCTTTCACCAGCTACCTTGCATTCAATCAACTTGAAGTGAGCTTCACCTGCCTCTCTTCAATTTTACTCACACGGTGCTTATAAATAGCAAATGGCCACTAGCTAGCATCGCAGGTACACAGACGAAGAAAATGGCTATGCGCAGCATGATATTTGTGTTGCTGGCCCTGATGACCAGCCACAAAGCGGATGCCATCACTTGTGCCGACGGCGTTCAGGCTCTCGTCCCTTGTGAGCTGTTTCTGGTGGGCGGAGGTCCCAATCTGCCCAGCTCCGAGTGCTGCGCCAGCGCACAGACTCTGAACAGCATTACCCGCTCGGTTGAAGACCGTACAACTTTATGCCAGTGTTTCAAGAATGCCGCTGGGTCTTATGGGATCAGCCCTGCCAGAGCTGAAGAGCTTCCAAAGATGTGTCACATTAACATCAAGCTCAATATCACCCCAGACGCAGATTGCTCCAAGTAAGACTAATTTCTTCACCAGGCACACTACATACACATATAACTTTTACTCTCGTCCATTTGCAGGATTGGTTGATGAGTTAGTAAACCGTAGAAGTGTGGGTCTCAATGGCTGCATGGAACCGGTGATCCAGTGACAATGAGAGCCTTGGGATTTAGAATGATCCACCTATGTGTATGTGACATGGTGGTTTTAATAAAATGGGGTTTGTTGAATTCATATGATACCTTTTATAGACCGTCTACTGTATGTCACTTAATCGAATTTTGTTGTCTGTTTTTACTTATTACTTAACAATTTTCAATGTGTATTTAATACCAACAAATACCTTAAAATATTAAACATTAATCAATTCTTTATTGTAATCAATGAAAAACTCATTTTTCACCAGTAATAATCTAGCAATTTTACTTTTTACATGAGTTTTATTATAAAAATATTAATCATCTACTTATTAAATGTGTTCAACCGTTAACATTAAATTGACTTTAATCTATTCAAATTAACCTTCAATAAGAGGACGAAAGAAGTATCTTACAGTGAACCAAATTATGGTAAACAATTCAAAAAGATCGTCTTGACCAGCAAGACCATTTTTGAGCGACTTAAAATTGCATCATCTTGACATGATAATTTAACCGTCTGACATGGAGAGTAAATATGTCTTAGCCTCCATTTTTTTAAAACCCAAAGAAAAAAAATACGAGGTTGTAATTCGTTAACATCGTCACCAAGGGTGGCGATGATCATGTTATGGCCTGTCATTTGGGAGATTTTGGATTTGAATTTCCGAACTTGCAGATAGATCATAGAAGAATGAGGATCATCATGATCTCAACCTGTTAAACCAGTTTAGAGCCAATTAAAATCATTTAAAAGTATCCAAAATCAGGTGATTTTGATTTTTATCAATCATTCAAATAATATACATATAAATTTAAATTTGAATATTTTATAATTTGATTTAAGAGATATATGACAATTTGACATTGATAGATACAATTCACAACTGTTTCGTTTTGAAATTATAGTAAATTGTTTGTCTGTTTCGGATCGTGGTCCGGTTGAATGATAAATAAAGTACATATTTTCGTCGGTCGCGCATTGATATTGTTTGCTGTATAAAGGGATGGAAGTAGATGGAGTTAAATAATTTAGCAGCCACCAACGTATCTGAAATATGAATAGCCTTAGGCTGTGTTTGGTTTAAGAAAAATTGAGTGGAAAGGAAAGTTTGAGATAAAATTGAAAAGAAATGGAATTTTTGAAGGATTCCGTTTAATTTTTCTTTGTTTGGTTTCATAAATAAAATGTCAAGAAAAATTGTTGGGAATCCTTTTCATTTTTCATAATCATGGAAAGTTTTAGGAAAAATAGGTAGACAAATATTAACATTTTATCATTTCATACATTGAATTTGATGAAATACATTGAATTTGTTCAAAAAATGATTATTTATTTAAGATACATTGAGCTAGTTTAATATATGTAAAATCACATTTTTCATCTAATTTTCTTTTCCTCCTATTTTCCATCTAAACTAAACAATGAATTTTACTAATTTTCGATCAAATTTTCCTTTCCGCCAAATTTTACCTAAACCAAACACAGTCTTAATTACTGAAACAGTAGAGATTAGAGAGGGTCATTAATATCACAATCACAATGTGATTTCAAACTGATTTTTTAAATTTCAACTATTGAGTGATAATGCATACAGTATTTTCACTTTTTTTCCCACATATTTGCAATTAATTCATATTCGATTGTATCTCGGGGTAAACTATCAGATATAAAATTGCCATGTCACATACTGGTCCGAAACTGAACCACAACACTGATACAATGTTAAATCACAAACTAATTCATACTGTATCATTCAAAATTTTAAATTTATAAATCATAATTTAATAATTTAACCTAGACAGACATTTGTGACATGAAAAAAAGACTCTCTGCTGGATCAATTATTTACAAAAACAAGTGACCCAAATTGATCGCTACCAGACAATTTAAAATGTCGGTTTTTGCCGGCGAGGACGTAGCTGGAAATGGAGGAGAAAGGAGCCAATAAATCGACCAACTTGAAATGAAGTGAGAACAAATTTCAATTGTTTGGTTTAAAATTAGGTCAATTTTGTTGGGGTCAGTTAAACACAAACCAAACCGACACGTCCTTATCATTAATCCCTCTGTTTGGTCGTATCATATTCATCGTCGTCATAATTAGAGCGGGCAACACGTAGAGGTTTAATTAGTCTTGTAAAACCGCAACCTAAGTACTAATAGATTACTTATAAATTAATAATATAAATAAATAAATAAATATAATGGGAATGCGTGCCGACCAACACATTCTGCCCATGTGTTTCTCATTTCTGCTTACCAAAAGATCAATGTTCCATCTTAGATTCATTTAAGTCATATTTATATGTGAATATTTGATCGTTTTAAATCTTAATTCTCACATTTTGAATCTTAAATTTAACATTGACAGAAATGTGATCAGAGGAGTAAATAAGCTCTAAATTGATTGATGAACTCAAGTTACAGAATGAATTCAGAGAAAAAAACAGTTTATATACAGCTGGGAGGAAGAGGAGCGGAGGGGAGAAGAAGGGAATTTCAACAGATGAAAACGACGTCGTCTAATGCAGCGCCAAATCCCGTTTTGAACTTCTTTCAATCGACGTCGCATCCTATCGCTCCTTCAAACTGCATCATTTCTTACATCAGCAGAACTCCTCTCTTCCTCTGCTCGGATTCTGCTTCTTCCGCGACTGCCAACTCCGCTGCCGACCACCGTAACCGTAGGTGACTCAGAAACATAATTTGAATAAAACTCAAATTCTAAATGCATCATTGTCAATCCAAATTACACTCCAAATTTATGCGCATCCATTTTTTTACTCGTTTAGAGAAATGTCATACGAGTCTTCCTCGACCATCAATTTCATGTCTTTATTTATTTGTGACACTCTTCGTACCATCTACTTATATCATTTTGAATTTGACTAGCTCATTTAAACCACATATTTTTTAATAATTTAAATTTTTATATTTAAAATATAAAATTTTAAGACAATATTTCAAATCATCAGATCAACATTTTATTAGTAAATCAACGGATGAACTAATCCTTATCATCTATCCATTTGAAGGTTTGAACAACATTCATTGTAGATTGAAAACAACTCTTTCAGGTGCGAGTGTGGCTGCCTACCCAGAGACAGAGCTGGGGGTGGGTCACCTCTCTAAAAAGTCATTCTCTATTTCACATTTAATTCCTCATAATTTTAAAAAAAATTATAATAATTAATAAAAAAAAGTCAAAACCAAACCCTTCATGTGAAAATCAAAGACAACTCATGTGACACTTGAAAGTTAGGATGCTTCTAATTATGTCACCGAAATTACCAACTAGGGTAAAACAGCTGGCTTTAGAGGCTTTAACCAAGCTTAAAAGCTATAAACTTCCAGAAAGTCGGGCGATTAATTAATGCTAAGTAATTGAATGGAGATTATTACGGCCACGTATTTGTTGACAGCAGGTGACAGACTCTGCCTGCCATCCCAAAGTACAATCATAAATATAATTTATTAATAAAAAATAAATGTAAAAAATGGATGTATTTTGTAGAGTATATACATTATTTATTCGAACAGTTAAAATGATAATGTTTTGAGTGATGTTTAGGAGTTTAAGAATTTCAAGATTTATGATTTTTAGTATTTTAGGGTTTTTGATGTTTATAGGTTTTGTTTTTTTAAGTGTTTTTATATTTTTTTAGGATTATTCCTAAGTAAACACGGTTATATGTAGTAAAAACCGAATGCACTATCTGAAATATTTAAAAAATAAAAATGATACGCGGTCGGTGGTGGATGGTGATGATATGCAGATTATACCTTTCAATTTGATGAATGATTAGATGAACGAATATTCATTTAAATTAAAAATATTGTGTAGGGATGACAACGGGGCGGGTTCAGGTCGGTTAGTGATATTATTATACTCTATCCGTCTCGAGACATATCAAAATCATACCCGCACCATAGCCGCTCGGGTATGGGAAAATCAAAATCATTCTCATCCCAGTCGGATTTCGGTTTAACCACGGTTAATCATTTAACCAACAATCGATTTCACATATGAAAAATAAAAAACATTGTCAGTGGCCACGGAGGAGGCGAAGAGCCTTAACTCGCTTAATTTTTCTTTATGACAAGTTTTGAAAATACTTAAATTAAGTTTTATCGCTCTGAAAAAATAATGATACTAATTAATATTTCAGTACCAGCATGTTATTATTAATAATTTTTTCGTCCTGATCAGCCAACAAGTTATTAGTCTATAACAAACTTCTTATCCCCAACTTGGTGAAGAAATTCTTGTCGAGGGCCATCACATCCTAAAATCAGGAGTAGTGCGATATTAGTAGCAAGTGACATGTACTGCATCTTAATATATAACTGATTCATTGTTACATCTTATTTAAGACTAAAGAGAAAATGAGTAGTTCTTAAACCCAACATAATCGACAATTGAAAGATGATATTCAAGAATTATGATCATTGAAACTAATTTCTCCCTGAAATTACATTTGCTGATCAAAAGCTTTAGATTTTACTTTATCCTTATTATTCATATCAAGAAAAGACTGTCTTATAACTTGATTTTTATTTTTCAAACAAGATTTCACATGACGTCTATGATTTTGCTTTATGCAAATCGTATCGTCTATGGTTTGGATAAGAGAAATAAAGACTGATGACATAAAAACTACACTTGACAATTCGGCACTTCAGCCCAAGCTTTCATTCGATGATAAAAAATAGGGAAAACTACAGAAAGGGGGTATGAACTACCATTTTTTTACAAATTCCGGGTGTAACTATCATTTTTTGCAATTTGCAGGTTTTTCAGTTTTTGGACTGTTTTGTAAATAAATATTTTTCAATCAAGTCCAGATCTAATTTAAACTAATTACAAACTCACCCTCAACAAAATTAACCTAACCACTCATTCATTCAATTTGTTCAACCGTCAGCATTAACTTCATCTTAATCTACACTTGCTTACATTAACATGGGTAATTTAGGTTAGGTTAGTTTTGTTGAGGGTGAGTTTGTAATTAGTTTAAATTAGATCTGGACTTGATTGAAAAATATTTACTTACAAAACAGCCCTAAAACTGAAATACCTGCAAATTGCAAAAAATGATAGTTATGCCCGTGATTTGTAAAAATGTGGTAGTTCATACCCCATTTCTGTAGTTTTCCCTAAAAAATAACTACTTCGTCGCTTCAACAGGTGACAAAATTAAATAAAACTCATTGCGTAGCTTCAGAAATGAATGTTTTGATGTTGTCTATGGTTTCACTTAGATAATTCGCTTCATCTGATGACAGAATTAAAGAAAATACGCCGCACAGTTTGAGATGAGAATTTTTTTATTATTATCAAGGAATTTTTGTCTTAGACAAGAAAGTTAACAAATGTATATGATGGAAAGTAATAGTCATACCAAACTATAATAAGCACAGTCTGATAAAGCTTACTAAATAAATCATAATACTATATAGTGATTACAAATTGACCATTTTATTTAATTTTTTTAATAATTATTATAGAAATAAGTATTATATAATTAAATGTATTATTTTATTTAAATATTTATAGAGCTATTATGAGACTATCAAATCGATTTAAAGTTCGTTAACTAAAGTCGGGTCGGGGCGGATGCTGGCAAATACCATACACTTAATCGATCCGTCCAATTTTTTTTGGTTCGGTTACAATTTTAATCACGGATGTGATCAACTCGATTATTATTCATGTTGACCGGGGCGGAAACGGTTCGATTACGTTCGTTTCGTTCGAATTGTCATTCTGTGCATAGCATTTTTATCTAATTAATATATCACATCAAAGTAATAGGCAAACCTTAAGTAGATGCTCTAAGCCTATAAAAAGAGAAAAATATCAGAAAGGTGACAGATGAGCATGATTTTGAAATTTGTATTTCAGTGAAAAAGAAGGGGACCAGCATAGTAAAGTTAATTAAATTTATTGGAAGCTCCTTTTTTTGTAGATTAGCTTTCTGTCATAAATGTTTTGAATAATATATAATCTTTGAACCATCGGTGTTTGGTGATTGTCTGGCAGTGTGTGATCACAGATGCTTCCCATTCGATCCCTTTGCTTTCACTTACCTTTGAAATTTTTTTATTTGACTTCCTCTTCGCCCTTCACTACCCTTTTTTTTTTGTCTCTGCCCCAGAAAAGCTTGATTCTCCGACTCCCCGTGACTTCTGCAGATTCCTCTGATTGCTTAAAGGTCAGATTTTTAACTTTGTTTCTGAAGAGGTGATGGGTAATGACTAGTTGTTGATTTTGGTGCTGTTTGCATTTCTGAAATTTTGTGGGTTTTAGCTCTTGTTGTGAAAAACCTAATCTTGTTAGGGTTGCAGTCACTGCTGTTGGTGGAGGTTCTGGCGGCGGTGGTTTGATGAGATTGTGATTTGTATGGTGCTTGTGGGGTTTGTTGTTGCTGTCTGAAGTGTAGAGTTTGGTAAAAAAGTTGCTGGCTTGTTTTCTGGATCGGGAGTTTTTGGGATGGGGATTTTTGGTTTCTGGGAAATGAAAGCCACCGCATGTTGCTTGGGGGTCTGAGTTTGTTGACCAAATACTTGCTGTGATGAGCTGGTTAGGTCTTGGATGCTTTGCTTGATAGAGTGATTTTGTGCATCAGCCTCGCTGTCTGGCGCCAGGCTGCGTAGATTGAACTGAGATGAGCGTTGCTTGTTGTATGTTGATTGATTAGGCTGTCTCGCCGCCGCTGGTAAAGTTTGATGTGCGCAAAAATGTGCCGCATTTTGATACCTACAATGTCTGTTTGATGCGCAATAGAAGTCTAATTTATCTTTTGAATAAATTATAGGGTACGATGGCTCGCCGGTGAGTAGGTCAAGGAGGTGAACTGTGGGGAAAATTAAGAAATTGGGTTGCATCCTTGTGATTTCCTAAGGGTTCAAGATATTCAGAATCTTGTACGAAAGATTGAATCATCTAGGGCATTATGCATGTCTGGCCCTGTGGCCGCTGCGGTTGGCACGCAAGGAAGAAT
>NQLW01000059.1:799367-815674 GCA_002312845.1 Kalanchoe fedtschenkoi
TTAAGCTTTCTTCCTCTTCTTCGTCACCCGGTTTGTGTAGTTCTGACAGCTGAAATCGACTGGCGGCGATCCACACCTGCTGGTGTAGCTGAGTATCTTTATCTCCGATGGGACCGTCGGCAGGTGGTGGGTACGATCTCTCCTTCAAGATCCTGCTAATCGGGGACTCCGGCGTCGGCAAAAGCAGCTTGCTTGTCAGCTTCATATCCAACTCCTCCGACCAAATCTCACCCACCATCGGTACCACTCTTTGTTTTCTCCAGTTTTCTGTTTGTCATTTTGCTGTTTCTCGATTTGGATTCTCTACTTTTTTTAGGGTTTTCTTTTTTTCAAATAAAATAATCTAAAATCAGCTTGGTTGCTCTTTCTTTTCAGCGTCTGGTTTTGATGCAAGAATGTGAAGAATCGTATACCTAGAAATGTTTGTTCATTGAAAAGAAATTGATTTTGGGCCGGTGATGGCCGCAGTTTGTAACATGACTCTCCCATGATTGCAGGAGTGGATTTTAAGATCAAGCAACTCACAGTTGGCGGAAGAAGATTAAAGCTTACCATCTGGGACACCGGTAAGCTCAGCTTCTTCATCAGTTGTGTCGATCGACACCCTTTGACTTGTTATGAGACTGAGTTTACGTGAGAGCCTGTCTGCTTGATCTTTTCGCAGCACAGCATGCTAGTGAGTCTTCGTAAATCTTGTTTGTTTTTACGCAGCCGGACAAGAGAGGTTCAGAACATTGACAACCTCGTACTATCGAGGTGCTCAGGGAATCATTTTGGGTACATGTCTTTTGCTCATGCTGGTTGATCGGGATGGTTTTACTGAACATCAGGTTTCTTAAATGTGTCTGGTTTCATGGCAGTTTACGACGTGACACAGAGGGAAACATTGACAAACCTGTCGGATGTATGGGCTAAAGAAGTTGAGCTCTACTCGACCAACCAAGATTGCGTTAAGATGCTGATTGGGAACAAAGTTGATATAGTACGTGCACTCTCTTTTCTTTCTTCGAGTGATTCCCCTCCAACGTTGATATCGAACAGACACAGGGCGGGTTGAAAATGGCTATAATTGTTTTAAGGATTTTGAATGCGTCCAGGACGTTGAAAGGGCGGTGAGCAGAGATGAAGGGAGTGCGTTAGCGAAGGAAATGGGGAGCCTGTTCCTCGAGTGCAGTGCCCGGACTCGTGAAAATGTGGAGCACTGTTTTCAGGAGCTTGCATTGAAGGTAAGGAAAATGGTTAGCCACCCATCATGGCAAATTGCTTCATGCTGTTAATAAGTAATCAATCTCTGGCATTTTGTTTGTAGATAATGGAGGTTCCATGTCTTGTGGAAGAAGGATCCGCCACGGTGAAAAGAAACAACTTGAAACAAAAACAAGACTCCCAGCTGCCGCCACCATCGCCAGGTTGCTGCTCTTGAGTAGCTTGGCAATTGAAACCAAATCGACAGACTTCACTTGCAGAGGAACGGTTGAGCCTGAGCTGTAGACCTTGTTCTGATTCTAATGTAAATCTGTTTGAGTATATCTTTGATAGGCAGCAAACCAGGCTATGTAAATGTATTCAAGGTTTGTTCATGTGCTTTGTCAGAGAAACATAAGACATAGAACATTGTATCTGATGACCTTAAAGTGCAATACATATATTTTTTGGCTTGTGCTCATTTGAGGGTCAGCCCTATGCGCCGCATATGATGGTAGGAGCGGAGTTATAACAAGAGACTGAAGCTCATTTCGCCAAGCTGAAAACAAGTGCTGCGCGTGGCAGGAGTGGAGGGTCTGGAGCTTCTGGGCAGTTCTCAAGACGAACAGCAAGCTGATTTTGCTGGAGTAGCGGTAGATCCGTTGGCTGCGTCAGGTTTGCTGATCTTGATAGTTGGTGGCTGTATACATAGTTCACGACGTGATGATTTACGAATGACCATGTTGATTTCAGCTCTGTTATACTTTGAATAAAGAGAAAACTGCTCTACCTCCGCTTTTGTGTCGGTCTCTGAAAGCCTTTCCTTTATATCCCTGGCAATTGAGAAGAACACTTGCTCCACATTCAGGTTTGTTTTTGCACTCTGTTCATGGGTGAAACAGCATTAACAAACAACTGGCAAGTGACAGCAATAAATTCCATCTAAACCGATTTGAGTGATGGGCTCTACGTCATTGTTATACACAAAAATGAGAATGAGAATTCTATTAGATAAAATTTTGCAGCCTCGGATTTGCATTCAGACATACCGTCTCGAAGAATTTGATACCATATTCGTCAGCTAATGCCTGACCTTTTGCTGTTGGGACTGCCTGCCGGATAAATCTATTAGAAGTCACAAAATACAGCAAGATGATGAGATGAAGTAGATTTCTTTGGTTAATATAGGAGACGTACCCTTTTGCTCTCATCCATGTCTGCTTTGTTTCCTACCAATATTTTGTTGACATTGTCAGATGCATGTTGCTCGATGTTTCTAATCCAGTTCTTGATGTCTGCAACAAGATCACACTGGCGTTATTCAACTTCCTTTACCCCTCAGTAGCTCATGGAAAACATTTCACATAAAGTAATCTTTATGGGCATGAGGAGATACTGCTGAAGGATGATTCATCCGTGACGTCATAGACCAGTAATATGCCCATGGCTCCCCTGTAGTAAGCTTGAACGAAAACAAAACACTGTAAGCTTAAATGAAAGAAGAAACACGTGAACGTAGGTACTTATGGTGGTCAGGTGTTGCCTGGTGATTAACTGAAATTACATAAAGTCATCCATCTCGCACGTAATAGAAACTACACCTCACAAATACTTGATGGTAAGGGACAGAGAAAATTACGTTGCGACTTTGAAACTAGAAAGCAACTACATAGTTAAAAAAAAAACGGACAGACAAATCAAACTCGAGCATGAAATATCAACAGAGAATCAATAGGCAATAATAACAAAGTCATGATCTACCGGGCATGATCACATCAGTTTTGTAATCAGAGGAAATAAGAAGAAAAAGACCCGCATTGCCTATTTTCATCCCGTCAGAGATAAATGTAGTGAGACTTGTAAACTGTGAGCAACGAATAGGAAAGAATCATGCACATCCAACTCCTCACGCTTCCAAAAATTACTTCAAACCAGTTTTCATTACCTGTTGTGATTGTTCGGAAGCGCTCTTGGCCAGCTGTATCCCATATTTGCAACTTGATGCGTTTACCATCCAACTCGACGGTCCTGATCTTAAAGTCAATCCTGTAAAGGCCAAGAAACTCAAAAAGTTTAGGAATTACATTATCATGGCCACGGTGACATGACATAGCATGTCATACAACTCCAACTCCGTACCCAATTGTGGTGATGAAGCTGGTAGTGAAAGAATCATCAGAAAACCGCAGCAGCAGACAACTCTTTCCGACCCCTGAACATGGCCAATCAGTTACTCAGTAAACTAGAACGAAAAAATTTTGTATAGACAAGAAAATGTAAAATTTTGGCAGGCCTATCTAATGCAATTGAAAGTACAGCCTACTTGACATGAAATAAGGATTCTATAACATTCCCTCTTCGCTCTTTTACTTATCACTTAACTAAAACCTATTTGTCCACTTTTACCTGTCATTTAAAATTTTCAATGCACATTTAATCTGTCACATACATTAAAAAGTAATAAATTAATTACTTCATCATCATCATAATCCATGAAGAAGTCCTTCTACATCAGAAATAACACACCACATTCTACCTTTTACATGAAATTTAAAATGAATCCATAAAATATATATTAAATTTGTTCAACCACTAATATTAAAATCTTCTTAAAACACTCAATTTAGACCTTAAGCAACTACTATTAGAGGAAGAAGTAAGTATACTGCAAGTAGAAGATGAATGGCCGCCTCTTGTTGTCAACATAGGGTTGATGTTGTGCCTCAAAAACGACATTTCTGGACTATCAATATATGTCCACGGCCATTTGGGTTATTCCAACTACCCTAACAAAGGGACTGCTAAAAACTCGACCAGACAAGGGGCTGTAGAACTACTGAGCTAATCAATCAGCTACTGAATTCCAATGGGCATGACATGAATTATAACCATAGTATTCCCAGAATCAAGTCAACTAACAAAAAGATTCGACTGATTCAGCTCCAAGCACAAACCCTAACCCGACAAGACTGACTCACCAAAAATCAGTCCAAATTAATTCCAAAAAGGTAAAAACTATTCTTAACCAAGTTCACTCGCGCATACCGCTATCGCCGATCAGAAGAAGTTTGATGAGGTAGTCATAATCGGCACGAGCTCGCGCCGGCGCAGCCGCCATTTTCTAAGAAAGCACGAAGCTTTCGGGCGACCCAGCTGAGCTCTAGCGCCGGATCTGCCGCCTGCGAGCTGGAAATGAATGCGGTGTCAGAATCCGATGGCGACGGATAGAGAGAGAGAGAGTCGTCTCGCAGGTTTGAATTTCTACGCAGCGGTGTTTAACACGATACGAATGGATATCTCTCCCCGAAGTCTTGACTTTGGTTTTCTGGAGAAGTTGGAGTTTGTTGTGCTCAGAGGTGATGGCATGTTATCTGCCGCTTCTCGGTCAATAGCCTGTCTCTGCTGATCTGGCACCGCCCAGCCAATCCTGTCGGTACATCCTAGCGGTTTGCAACTAGATTATTTTTTTTCGTTTCAATTGTAGATTTTATTTCCTCGAAAATATTGTCAATATTGTCTGATCATTAAATTATTTTGTTTTCATTTCAATTTCCTCAAACTCAAAATATCAAGCAATTTTTGTGTATCAGGCTCATACCACAGCCCTAAAAATAACAAGCAACAAAAATGCTGCTGGACAAGAAAGAAGCTCCTACTGGCTTCCTGCCGCACTGCATGCATCCACCAATACTCGCCTGGCTTCAGTATCAGCCTCTGCCAGGTCACCTGGAGTCTGTTTATATTGGATTAATTAGAACATTGATAAAGCATGTAATCAGAGGATGAGAATGTATGTCTATGCGCGCTAACCTTTCCATATGAATTCGTCGTGGCGGGAGAAGCACCAGAAGCAAGCAGCAGCCTTACAATGTCTAAATGTTCACCTCTAGCCGCATGGTGCAAAGGCTGCATGGGTATGACAGCATTATTGATCAAAACAGCTTTTTTTTTCCTTCATATATTTGATGTAACTAATTATGCAGGAACTATAAATTCCAGCAGGAATGGTTTTTAATGTACAATTGTGTCTCTGATGTACAAAATAGAATCATACAGTTAATTGTGATAGTATACTTACTGTATCACCTTCTGCATCGACTGAGTCTAACATTCTCCTAACACAGTCGGAGTCAGGAGCATTATTGATGAGCAATTGGACTATTTCTATGAATCCTGCAAGCATCAAAGACGATTCTAAGATTCAAAAGACATGCAAAATGAGGTTAAGTTACGGGAAGACGCAGCCAGCAGCCTACCTCCCGCACAAGCGTCATGCAACGGAATAGCACCATCTTCATCCTTAGCTTCCAAGCACGCTCCTCTTTCCAGGAGAAGCTAAATCAATCACAGGATAACACTGTAACAGATTAGTATCTCTATATTCCTCATGCGGCTACCATTGATTCTGAACACAGAAGCAGTAATTCAAGAAATGTGAAGACACCTGGACGCAAGGCAGGTAACCATACAGGCAAGTCAGATGTAGAGCAGTATCCCCGTCTTCCACTGGCTCATCTATGCTGCCACTTAAGTTGTCTGCATCAGCAAAACAAACAAGATGCTAAAACCAAACCTGCCAATGAAAGCCAAAAGCATCCCTAATTCAAAGCCAAAAGCCTCCCTAATTCAAAGCCAAAAGACTAAGTTGCACGGATACGGGGACAAGTACGTAGATGAGTACGAGTACAGATATGGAAAAACATGAATTTTAAAATTATTAGGAAAAAAGTATAGCACAAAATGGCTACTAAAGTCATTAAAAAATAATTTTTTTTTACTTGTTACTTGAGAAATTCACAAATAATTGGTTGTTTGAGCAAAAATGGGATGGAAATATTATAGTTCTTAAATACAGACATTTAACAAAGATATTTAAGCAAACTTTATAGGTTTTTAAACATAAGATTAGTATTTCTAAGCTGCTAAAGTTAGAGGAGAAGTTTTTTCAAATTTCTAGAGATTCCATTCTAAAAAGGGGAACAGTTACGGGGCATGACACCCTCTCAGAGTTTCTGTGCAACTTCGCAAAAGGTCAAGAATCACAAGCAAATCCTTAATTGTAACAAAAAAGTAATCATGGTACAACTAACACAACAACAAAAGTAAGAACTTTTCAGCTTCAGAGCGTCCTCGGGTGCAGCAGGAAATTTATTTATGCGAGCCAGAAAACCCCTCCATATCTATAAAGTTGAGTTCTGCTAAAAACTACAGATATTCATAGATGCTTATTACAGACTACAACATAGGATGAATCACTTTTCACATCTCCAGTCTTCCTGATAATTTTTTTATACATATTCAAAACAAAATCAAACAAGCGCAAAAGCGTAAATGCAGAATGAAACAGCATAATGATCACCACAAACAATCTGGTTGTCTGGCTCCGAATTGAAAGGCCTTTCGAATCAAGACATGTTAACAAAAGAACACTGAATTTTGAAAAAAAAAATTGAATCGGAGAAGGGACCTAAGGCTTGGCGGAGGGCGTTGACGTCGCCAAGCTGAGCGGCGGCGGCTAGGTCACGGAGGTGAGGCGGAATTTCAGATTCTCCGACGCCGATGAGTCCTTCGTCGTCCATCAAATCAAAGTCGTCGCCTTCCTCCTCCTCCATGCCGTTTCTTCTGCCAGGAACCGCCATTGTTTTCAAAACCCTTTTTCTGCGAATTTCTCCCAAAGGGGAATTCGGTGAATGATGATTTGATTAGAAGGGGATGGATGAGTGATGAGAGGTTCGGTTTCAAGGCTGCAATTGGGCCTCTTATTTTCAGGCCCAATACATTGACCCATATGTGAGCCCAACTTAACTTGATTGCCTACGGCCCTGTTACGATTGTAAGTGGATCTAATTAAACTGGTCAGGATTTTAATGTCAACCGTTCCATTAACGTTTTAATTCTCTTAAAAAATTAAATATTAATTTCAATGTTTTTAAAAACATGATTAAATAAAAAATTTAAATATATCTTATATCATATAAAAAATAAATAACACGTGTGATATTAATTGTTATTTCTCTATTGTTATTTTATCTATTAAAACCATTTTTTTCACATCATCAATTCAATTTGACCCGATGATTTGGCTTAATTTTACAACATAAAAATTAGTTTAATTTAAAATTTCACACTAATAAGGAACAAAACCGTTCAAAAATTTTCATTATATTTTTAGGTCTATTTTACACGATGTTATGAGGAGTAAGTATATTGATAGTATAATTTTAGTAATCATTAAAATAAAAAGAGTACATTTAAAAATGTAATCACACCATTATAACACATTAATTTTAATAATTTATCAACAGTAAATTTAATTCAGATATCAATCTTTTATTATTGAATCTACTCTAGTCGCAATTTGTGTAGCGGAGCTTGAATAAATCCGCCTATTGTTCAGAGCTTGAACCGGTCGCGCGTTGCTCTCCGCATACTGCCCATCAAAAAAATAAAAGTAAAATTCCAGTTATAAAAAATTATGGTCCAAAAATGAATTTTTACAAAATTTATACCTAAATAGTTTAGCTGGGTAATTTTAGAATTCACCCAAAACCCTGTTTGATATTTTCTTAGAAATTTAATAATAAGTGAGACATTTTTTTTGGCAAGGATTAATCGATTGAAAATTTAGCAGTTGAAGCACTTACATCATGAACTGCTTCTCTGAGAGAAGCTAATTGTTCTCTGGACACTGTCTTCACCTGAATATAAAAGGTCATACTGTGATGTGTTTGAACATAAAACATATATATTTATATATCAATTTTTTAAATGCACACATCTGACCATTAAAAAACTTTAAATTTTATTTATATAAAAGAAATTGTCAGAATTCACATCTCATCTTCGTCAACTTATCACAATCGTGAGGCATTTATTTATCAAGTATATGGTGGGTGTGAATGAAAAATGCACCTTTTTGTTGATGGTCCAAATCACACCTTCTGTACAAGGAGGGACAGTCAATGAGCCAACATATCGGTAATATCTGTGTCCGGCCATTCGGATTTCATTCGGATCCACCTCCTTCACGCCGTGCTCATTCGTTAGCCTTACATTCTTCAACAGCTACTCATATCCAATAAATATTAAAATTATTATGGTTCAATTATGAATATTAATAATTTATGATCGGGATCAATCCGAAAACAAAATTATTAAAATAGTAATGAAATTAATATGTATTTATTTTTTTTATGTGCAACTAAATATCGGAGCTGCCATGTGTGAGATGACTGGTTGTTTGATTACCTCGGACAGGAAGGGATCGGGGCGCCCGAATCGGTAGAACATGCCGACGACGGCCAGCTTGTGATCGTCGGTCTGGTGCACCATGTGGATCTCCATTGCGTACCTGAACCACCGGCCAGCAACGTGCGAGAAGAATCAAATCAGCAAAACAAAATACTAAGGCTGTGTTTGGTTAAGGGAAAATTTGGAGGAATGAAAAATTTGATGAAAAATTAGTAAAATATATTGTTTGGTGTAGATGGAAAATAGGAGGGAATGAAAATTAGGTGGAAAATTTGATGGAAAATGTAATTCTTATCTCTAACAAATCAATCCAATCAAATTCAATGTATCTCAAACAAATAATTAAATTTTAAACAAATTCAATGTATTTCATCAAATTCAATGTATTAAGTGATGAAATGTTGATATTTTTGACATATTTTTCTATAAATCTTTCTCTATAATTATGAAAAATGAAATGGATTTCAAACAATTTTCCTTGACATTTTCCTAATGAAACCAAACAAGAAAAAATTAGATGAAATCCTTCAAAAATTTCATTTCCTTCTTATTTTCCATCAACTTTTACTTTCCACCGAGTTTTCCTCAAACCAAACACAGCCTAAGGGAGTGGTTAGATCATACTGACTGACTGCACTGGATCGGACCTGCTGAGCATTATTTTCTCATCAATTAAAATAAATATTAAAAATAAAATACTTGTCACCTTCTGCCATTGACGGTATGCTCGGAAGGAGAGTGCCAGTGCGACTGCTTGAGCCTGTAACTGGTGCCGTTGATCTCGATCCACCCCGCGTCGCCGTCCCACTCCACCTGCAAAACAATGCTTCGCATGATAACTTTCTGCAGGAGAGTCAAATTAAATGTGATCAGATTGTTGTTAAAGGCTCGATCATACGGCAATGTCGTGGCCTCTGTTTTTGATGACGGCGCTGTTAGCCCAGTACTTTCTTTTGAGCTTGCCCAGCTGGCTGACGACCTCCACTCTGGCGCTGGCCAGATCTATGGGCGACTGCATATCGCCCTCCTTGCAGGCCGACCACTCCTCCTTCAGGCTTCCCCATCTCTCCGGGCCCTTGTCGCTCCCCGGTGTGTAATCGAACTCCCTCTCATCCTCTGCAACCACAGAACACAAAAAAGTCAGGAGTGTTTTCTGGTAACGTTTTTTGGAACCCTGCTTATTACCGGTTTCTTGAGCTTGTGATTGTGATCGTGTGGGAAAGAAACTGATCAGAAGAATGATCAGAGTGATGACGAGGATGGAACTGGAGTTTTTCATCATCAGATAGTGTGGTAAGTCAATGGATCGCAGGTGGTCGATGAGAGACAAAATAATAGTAACTGATAACTCCGAGGAGGAGATGTTCGAAGGCAGCCTGTGTTTGGTGGTTGCATAGGAATAGGATGAGGTGAATATGGTTTGATATAAGTAAGCATTTTATCAATCTCAGCAATAATTTATGAGACATTCTTACATGGAAACGGACCACCACGTGTTCATGGACATAGCCAATGGGAGAGCGTCACGTGGCGCTCTCCCATTGGCTGTGTCCATGGACACATGGTGGTCCGTGACCATGTAAGTCTGTCTCATAATTTATAGCCAATCTTGTTACTCTTATGTACCAGCTAATCAACTATTTGCGTTAATTACTCTGCATTTGCATTTATAGCTGCCTGGTATAATCCTTAGATGGGATAATTTTGTTGCACTGATTTGATTTAATCCTAAATCTGTGAACCCATCAAATCCAACGGCTCCACTTATACTTTACGTGTGCTTATTTTGCATTGGGATATTAAGGACCATGCTACACATACTATGCACCGGTGGATCACAACCTGTTTAGGGTCTCAACTAGTAAAGTAACAGCTACAACAAGTTGACGGAGCTTGTAGATCTTCACAGGAGGCTATCCATGACATCTTAGATTACTTCAACTCCATATAGTTACGTTTTTACAGGAGTTGTGAATTGTGATCTGACGATAAAGATGTAAAAGTAATTAGAGAATTTAAAATAGTGAATTTATTTTTTTGTGTTTAGGGGTCACACTTTCCTTCTCCCTACCGCCACAGCATTCCAAACCATTGAATCAGCACTTTATCTGTATTGTGAAATTAACAACCAATAACATATTGATCTCGCAGTTTGGAGTATTGTCTAACACACTAAAGTTTGCACAAATGAGTCCCGCCGGACTTCTCCCATGTTTAGCTTTTGTAACACTGGCTTCCGACAACTCATCTTCATACATCTACATCACATGGACCTTTCCACATATTATCGATCTCTTTCCATACTTCTCAAGCAGCAGCTAGTTCAGGACTCCATTTACAAGCCTCGCGGATAATTTAATTACCCTCGCGAGCAAGATCACGTCCCTCATTACGAGCTTGTACACATGCTTCTAGAGCTACTCGGTTAGCTACGGCACCTGGTGCATTACCCCAAGGGCGTCCTAAGGTTCCGCCACCAAACTGTAGTACAGAATCATCTCCAAAGATCTCGGTCAGAGCCGGCATATGCCAAACGTGAATACCCCCTGAAGCCACGGGTAGAATACCTGGTAGAGAGACCCAATCTTGAGTGAAATAAATACCGCGACTTCGGTCTTTTTCAATAAAATCATCACGTAGTAAATCAACAAAGCCCAAAATGATGTCTCTTTCCCCTTCAAGCTTCCCCTTCGTCTTGGTTAGCTGCAGTGATTAGCTGCAGTTTTAATCACTAGCGACAATTCCCAAGGCCGGGAGGATCACTTGTTATATATGTGCAGAATAAAATGGCATTGTAGATGAAGCAAAATACAATTTTAAATTCAAAAAATAAGATTACACCAACAAAATCCGATGACTTGAGCAGGGTCATGCTCAGTCTGTTTTAATGTCAACCATTCTAACCATGGCTTAGTATTTGATTGACCAGTTTTGTCTGTGTCGAATGATAATGTTGATGTATTCATCGGTAAGAAAAATGGGAGGAAAGGGACAGTTCTTTTGGAGGATGGAAACAGTAACAAATTGTAAATCTTCTAGTAGATCTTTGGGTAGCTTTAAAAGACAGTATTCAGAATCCGATAGTCGCTTTAAGGACCTGCAGAAGCAGACACAAGCTGAGTCATATTCTTCATCAAGAAAGAAATGATGCAATGCAAGTGATTCAGCAGCTCCAAGAAATGCACACATATTAGATTTCTTTGTTTCGATATCGATTAAGGAGGAATAGTTTAAACAAGAAGGTGAAGCTACTGGTCAACATGGACTTCTACATAGCAGCTTGGCAGAAGAAGAACCACTTTATCATGAAAATATTCACAACGCTCAAATAATCTCTGGCTACGGAATAAAATGGTGAAAATTACTGCCTATGGAAATTAGAGGGAAAAAATATTTCACACAACGTGCATTATTTAGCAGTGGTAAAATTCATATTTTACATCAGTTCAGTTATTTACGTAGCATCATGTGTTTGTTCGGCAATCCTGCTCTTAGGGAAAAAAAAAACTCCTGCTCTTGAGAGATATAAAATACAGACAAAATCAAAAGAAGAAATATGGTGTAGTTATGCATCAGTATCTAATGATAATACATACCTCAAAAGCAGATCCAAAACAGGTTGCAAGCGAGACCCTGAAATTCCCAAATAGAACTCCCATCTTTCGAGTTCCAGTCATTATGTCAAGTTGGAGAAAACACCAAAAAATGGTTACCACATATCCTATCTTCCTGACAAAATCCTTCTAGACCCCAAATAAACAAAATGTGCACGCTCCCTGTCTCATTCGCCAGGACCTTGGCAAAATGAAGGTGATGGTTCCATGACAACAGAAGACCATCAATGGGAGTGGTGGATCGGCTATGAAAAGTTTACCTCCTGACTCACACTGTGCTGTTTCATTATTGTGCCAATACATACGAAAAGGTTTCAAGGAAGCCGTGAAATTTATTTCATATTATTATTTCAGAATTAAAAAGCAAAAGCACTTAAAGTTTGAAAAAGAAAAAAACAAAATCAACATTTTTTCTGTGGAATATATTAAGAAATTACCTAAATAAATTTACCAATAGTTGAGCCCTAAAATGTAAAACAGAAGGGTGGAGTTTCACAAGGCCAGGACCAAATTCACTATAATCCATACTAGTTGTCCAGCTTGAGGTGCCAAAATGAGACGACTTCATCTGCCCAACTTACAGATTACTGAACTCGATCAGCTTCCATTACCTTTTGATTTCAAGTGCAGACCCGTAAGCAAACCCAAATTCACTACTAACTGTGAATATGATGGGTGCAGCATTAATGCAACCTGCACATGGATGCCAAGTGCAGCGAATAAATGTCAGCATAACTTAAAACATCAGAATCTGCAGTTCCCATCTCAAACCTCCAACCTGTGCCATCATAATAAACTGTCTGAAAAAATCCTAGTAAAATTTATGTGCTCTTGCATCCACATCTCATCAATACTCCCCAATCGAACCCAGGCCATGCTTTAATATCTGTGGCTGTATTCGCGGCGACCAGGACCCGCAGCTCCAGGACGGTCATATGGACCTGGCCGGTCCCTGTAATTACCCCTGTTAAACCTGGATGGACCTCCGCCTCCATACCTATCATCAATGCCTCTCATCGGTGGCTCCCTAGGATATTCTCTATCTTTTCCGTACCTACCACCTAATGGTTCTCCATCTATGTATCGGTCGCCGGCAAGGTAATCACCACCTGAGTATCGGTCGTCCAAGCGTGGTCCCTGAACACCATACCGGCTGTCTCCATACCGTCCCCCATCAAAACGGTCATCATAGCGCCTTGGCTCATAGCGGTCACCATGAGGTCCACGTCCACCGTAACGAGGGCGCGGTGAGTACCTGTCGCCTCCATTCTCTGGACACTCCCGAGCAAAATGTCCAACACGTCCACAACTATAACACTCAGATTGGCCAACAGGCGGAGGTCTGTTTTCAGTTCTGTAACCATCTCTGCCACCTTCCCTGCCCCTTCTAAAGTCATCACCTGGCTCTTCACCCCCCAGTCTCGGCACAGCCTTGTTGACAGTGATGACTTTACCGTCCATCTCTATACCATGCATGTTCCTAATGGCATCTTCCAAGGCTCGATTATCTGCAAATGTTATGAATCCAAATCCACGAGGTCGACCAGTATCTCTCTCCGTCATAATCTAAAAAAATACAAAAAGCAACAATGATTCAAATAATTGTCCGCCTCGCAGCCCTAGCAACAGGGAACTGAAATCTTATCTCATCCATTCCAACACCCTGTGGTAACAAATATAGCTTGATAATTCAACATTTTGCTGCACATGCTTATCAGGATTATAGCTAACCTTCATTCCAACTAAGCGAAAAATATAACTAATGCTTCCATTTCTACCAACATTACTTCAACACATACTATCTTTTCTATCTACCACCAACATATCTAACCACAAACCCACGTAACCATTCAGAGAAGAAAGTTATAAATCTGAGCCTTGAAAATCCAAGTCAAGTCCTGCTACTCATCAATTCTACGCATCAAAGTGCGTGGTTGCTCATTAGGGGGCCTACCAAAGTCAAATGCAGAAACAAAGGCAATCGAAAACCCTAATTGATGAAAATAATAAACGAAGCAATATGGTTGACAGCCAAATTCTCAAAACCCTAGGCAACAATTTCGGAGGTTGTGAAGGGTTTTGCGCGCACCAGGACATCGAGAATCTTGCCGAATCGACCGAAAACGTCACGGAGGTGCCTCTCAGTCACATTCCAGCCGAGACCCCCCAGAAATGCACGGTGCTCTCCCCTCTCCGCCATTTCCGGTAAAACCCTACCCCAACACGTTCCTCTCGGGAGCGTCGTCGAACGAGAAGCAGATGGGAGGAGATTCAGATTCAGGCATCGTACTTTATTTGGGCCGTAGGCCCAATTCGGAAATGGGTCAAGATAACCCACGCAGTCGGTTTCTAATGAGCAGTAACTTTCTGGATCAGGAATACACGACCCAAAATGATATTCCCTCTGTCCTCTTTTATATGTCACTTAACCGAATTTTTTTGTCCATTTTTACTTGTCACTTAACAATTTTTAATGCGTATTTAATATCAACAACTACCTTAAAATGTCAAACATTAATTACTGCATTATCATATTTAATAAAAAATACATTCTCCACCAGTAATCATCTACCAATTTCACTTTTTGCACGCATTTTTTTATAAAAACATCAACCACTCATTCATTAAATTTGTCTAACCGCTAGCATTAACTTCACCTTAATCTACTCAAATTAACCTTAAACGACATGTAATAAAGGACGGAGGGAGTAATCATTACCAATTAAATAGTTCGTTTGTCTAATTTTTCTAATATTTATTTATAAGGAAAAAATTTAAAAGACCCTGAACTAAAAAAAATTTCTCAATTATTATACGAACTAATCTGATAGCCAAAAAAATTTGATTGATTTTTCAAAATAAAATTAACAGTTGCATTATACTCATATTATTATAAAAAGTACACTCTAAAACTGCGTCAATTTATTATAATATTAATTGACATCATTTAAATAAATTGATGTATTTCCTTGCTCAATCAATTTTACTCATTAATAAATTTAATAACATAATTATTATTAAATACGATTCGAAAAACGAATATGCTTCAGAAAAAAAAAAGAATTTAGTGAAAATATCATAACATCCATTAATGCAAACATGTGCGGATATTTTATGTCACTATCACTAACTGGATATCCGAGACTATCCATCAGAAACAACAAAGTGTATTACGTACACATGCACGTCGTCGTATTTATGTCAGTTAGCCTCCTATCATTTTCAACGCCTTGTCACCAATATTGAAAGTTACAATACAACCCCGAAAAAATAAAAAAACCTGAAATTTTAAATTTTGAAAGTTTCGACCGTGATTTTTAAATTGGGTATAGTAAATACCCTTTTTTGTACTTTACCCTATATATAATTCAGTTTAATTATATGATTAATCTCCACCTGATTACTATATAGCGCATTGATCTTATCTGAAAAAAAACCCAATACTTATCCAAAATCATTATTTTTAAAAGCTTGACAAACATAATTATTTTAGATTCTCATGTGGGATCCCCCTCCTTCAAATATTCTATCCAAAAATTATTAATCCTTATCCAAAATACGATAGCAAAGGTAATTGTCCAAAATTATGGCCTGTATATATTTTGTTATATTTCTGAATTTGAATTATTATTTTATTATCGTCTTTATGCTAAGATGCGACTTAAAGTATAAAGTTAAAAAATAAGTAATATATTTGAAAACTCAAGACGAACAATATTTTTTATATAAATCGTCAAAGGTCCAAAATCACATACTTTTAGTACAAATTGATTTCTTCCGTGCACAAATAAATAATTATTTATGTTTTTGAGTTTCAAATCTCAAATACAAATTAATCAAAATATATATTATATGAATATCTTAGAATCTCAATTCTGAAACCAACACACTAAAATCCAATATCAAAGGCAGCATCCATCAACATATTTGGAAACAAGATTAACATACTAAATAGAATTAACAAATTAAAACAAGATTAACATACGAATATTTTAGTCGTGTTTTCCACAATCCGGATTACGAGTTTGCAGTCGTCGCTTTGTCCTCCCCGACACGCTTTCTCGATCCCCTCCACCAACCGCCACAAATCCGATCTTCAGCCCCCACCAAGCCAATCCCATCCCGCTCTTCTGCCCTCCAATGCCCTAACCGAGCGAGCCGATCCAATCAGGGGAGATGGGCGCTTCGCTGTCCAATCTGACGGACAACGCGGGGCCCGGCCTCGGCGACATACCCGAGAGCTGCGTCGCCAACGTC
>NQLW01000059.1:842669-856827 GCA_002312845.1 Kalanchoe fedtschenkoi
TAATTTTCGCACACAAATCTAAGTCTTGTAATAATATTAGGTTAGGAATGTAATGGTAAATTTTATTTTAGAAAATCAGTCCAATTTTTTTTTTCATCGCACCTTTTTTGGAAATCGTGGTAGTTCTGACCGCAATTAGGTAAGTGGTGATAGTTTAGAACCCATTTTGGGTTTTTATTTTTTTTAAAAAAATCTTTTGGAAAGGATTGGAGATGCCCTTAATAAGCCAAAAAAGGATGCTGCACGTTGAGGTTGGGTCAAAGATTTATGGATCCCACGAGGAAAATTTGTTGGTCATTAAATGGCCATCAAAGCTCTTTGACGATAATGTTCTTTAGTGAAAGATAGTGAACACTTGTATCGAAAGGGAGAAAACTCATTTTCAGTTTAGCTTAATTTAATTTAATTCAATCCAGTTCAAGTTATTTAAATTAATTTTGATTCATTTAAATTTTCTCACATTACATAAAATATTAAATTCATTTAAGCAAAGTCCAAGTTCTCAATTTATAAATATAAGTGTCCCCAGGGGTGGTGGTAAGTGACAAAAAATCCTGCCCGTCATCCGTAAGATATTAGATTCGAAGTCCCACACTGATGGTTGGATGCGTGTCCATATTGAATTTAGGTCAACTCAAATTGATGTGAGTGAGATGATCACTAAATCTTCTCATAACGCAATTCCAGGCCTTTAGGTATGACCACTCTAGTGTCGAGGCCTGCTATAATCTTGTGATGCCTTGATTTCCTCCATCAGCTGTACTTGAATATGTAAACACTTTGCAACTTTTTTCTGACGTTGTATCTTCCATATCAGTATATCACTTCTACCATCCCTTCTTCAACTTATAAATGAATCGATTTTGCACTTAATTAAATGATTTTCAAGAAAGATGCTCATAGCAATGAGAGTAATTGAGATTTATCCTCAGAAGAAAGAGAAAGTTTGCTGCCAAGAAGGAGGACCGTCTCGTATAATTTGGGGGTCCCACTATCAAATTCTCAAAATTTTGCGGATTAGTATTATCGGGTTGGAAATGGCCCGAAATAAAATTTCGGACGCTTTTCGGATGCTCTTAGGATGTGAAACGGGCTCACGTAATTTATCGGATCAGTACAGGAATATTTTCGGACCAGTATCGGAAATTTTTAGAGTTTTTAATTTCGGACTGGTTGTGGGCTAAAGTCGGTGGAAAACACTTTGAGTTTTTTTTCGGATTAATTCCAGATTTATATCGGGCTTGTGGTCGTATTTTAAATTGATTTAAAAATTTTCGGATACTTTTCGAATTTCTGTCGGACACTTTAATTTTGGATTTTTTCGACTTGTTTTCGGTTTTGTCAAATCTTCCGTATTATTTTCGGGCTAATATTTTTTTACTCATTTAGGATTTTGTCTAATTTGAGGTGTTTTCGGATATTTTTCGGATTTTGAAATCAATTTTTTTATTTCCCTTTTTCGGACTAATTTACGTTTTTTCTCGGATTGATTTTTAATAACTTTTTATTTCTCATTTTTTGAATTTATTTCTGTTTATTTTCGGATGGTTATCGGATTTCTTGGTAAATATTTTCAGCCAATTTTCGGTTTTGCTTTGTTAATTTTCGGTTTTACTAATAAATAATTTTTATTTATCTCGGTATCTTTGAATGATCCGTCAAAATTAAATTTATAAATCTAAAATTGAAGATAATATAATAGCATAATGAAGAATTAATTTAAAATTTTCTTATTTTTAAATCTACAGAAAATGAACATATCTCACACCTTTATACAACCCCAATTCATCCATATTAAAAATGGATTACATACCGTCAAAAATTCATTACAAAATCCAAGAAACACCCCTTAAAAATTCAGAAAAACATCCGAAACTAATCCTAAAATTAAGTCCCTTACACATCCTCCAATGGTCTGAAAATTCCCCTACATTTTTTTGTTTGTAAGCCCGCAAAATTACTCCCATGAGCCGAAAAGAGTCCGAAAAGCAATCCCCTATATGTCCCCAAATGCTTCGAAAAAACTTTGTCCGAAACAAGTACGCAAAGGGTACTCTATTTTATGGTATTTTAATCCCGTCCCGGAGACCCGAAAAAAATCCGATAACAAAACCGAAAATTATTTTTCGGGCTTATTTGAGGACAGTTTTCGTGTGTCGAATTCAGGCCCCAAAAATATATTTTTTCGGGTCACCTCCGGATCTTTTACGGTCAAAATATGATCCGCAAAAAATTTAAAATCTGGTAGTGTCCTGAGCAAAAGTAAAATGATGTAAGTGATTTATGTTTTTGGTAATATATGAAACAAAAAATTTGTTTCATGGTATATATGAATGGAAAAAATATTAGAGTATCAATAATACAAAAATATTAAAACAAAATGAACAAAAAAAAGTTCACCAACTTTTCAATAATGAGGTTATGTATCAAGGTAAATGTGGAAATAAGGTGCCCAACTTATTTGATCCTCAATCTAGACCATTGAAAAAAGAAAATACAAAACGCCGACATTTATTTTTGAAAATTCTCTTAAAAACATTTTAATTTATTAAATATTATAATTTAATGATGTTTTAATTTATTTTAAGTTTTATTAATGTTCAATAATACTTAATCATATAAATATTAGATTTAATATGTTTATAAAAATAGTTATTATATATAAAATAATTTGACAAATAAAACAATTAGCTTTTAGTTTCCAATAATTTTGTATGTGATTGCCAATAGCAAACATATTGCAGCCCAATAGAATTTGGGCTGTCAACCCATTCTACTTCATTATATTAGGGATAATAAATACAAAGCCTACTTTAATTCTTTTTCTTCATACACTATGACCGTACAACACACTTCTTCCATGGCAGAGTTGCGGAGCGGCGCTCGAGCAAGGGATGCATGAAATTATGGCGGACATGAAGAAGAAGCATGTGCACCAGAGAAGCACATCGGCGAAGGTTTGAGACGTCTCGTAAAATTATCTTGTGGGGGTTTTCTAGCAAGGGTGTGCTTGTGTTGGGGTCTCTCCAAATTTTGGACCCTGTGTGATTGATCCGTTTGCACCACCCTTTAGCCGGTCTTGCCACGGGGCTCAAAAGTAGAAAGAAAAACCGTTGTTAACCCTATCAATCTGCAAATTAGGATGTTCCTAATGACACCCGTCAGCATAGTTATTAAAACCGGACCGGACCGGCCGGTTCAACCGGTCGAACCGTGAACCGGTGATTGGTCCGGTCCGGTTCCACTTACTTTACCGCTGTGCATCCAGAACCGGGTTCAAACGGACCGAACCGGTGAGAACCGGTCAAACCGGAGTGAACCGGACGGTTTTTGGAAACCGGTTCAATGTTTAATTAATTAAATGAAATAATAAATGCTATCTAAAAGCAAAATGTGGTTGCAAGGAATCGATCCCTCGAACTCTGAGTTGTTAGGCAAGCTCACTTCCGCTCGGTCATACCAAATTTGTTGATATTTATCATTGTTACCTAAATATATACACAAAATTATGAGCAATCAGACCGGCGGTCGAACCGGTCCGAGCCGCCGGTTCGACCGGTAAACCGGAAACCGGAGCTCGCACCGGTTCGACTACCGGTCCGATTTTAATAACTATGCCCGTCAGTTGTAGCTAAGACGTTTGGTATCAAGCTGATTGGAGATGACACACCGTCTTCCCAAACTTTGAGAAACTGGAGAAACAAACTTGGCAACACCAGCTAAACCCTAATAATATAATGAAATCATCAAATACATAAATTTTTCTTCGATATCCATAATGATAACATATTTTCGTAGATAAATGGCTGCAAAATATTAATTAACATAAACATAAATAGAAATAAATCTTGTAACTCTAAATAATCCATGCAAAAATAATACAAACGATAAATTCCGAAAAGTTAAAACTTCATACAAGTTTCAAGTCTAAAATATTAAAAATCGATCAAATCCTAAAGTTTTTCCAACTTTGCGTTATTCATCCTTCCAAAAATTTAACCTGATTTGTAGGAAGTTTCATCCATGCATCCTCAAAACTCTTCTTATCATAAAATATTCTCATCGCGCAAAGAAATAAAGAATGTGTGTTACTCCACCCTAAGAAATAAAATTTCTCGACATAATCATCAGCTGAAGGACATGAGTTTTTTATATAACAATATCTAATGCTTTGCCCATATTTTCAACTAAATCAAGCTGATTTTATTTCTGTTTCTTGTTGAGTTTCTCTGCACTTAAAAAGTGACATGTATTTTTCCGAAGTCATTTTTTGAGGCAACTTTTGATTTTCTTAAGTGTGATCCTTATTATCGATGAAATCCTCTTCAATATATTCTAGTGAAATTGTAGATGTATTGCGTAATGAATTAAGTAGGCCTGAGTTTTTTACTGGCTGGCCCCTACCTTTCGCACCAGTTGAAGATGCACCATCAAATGGTGAATAAATTCAAATCTAAAAATAGTAAATTGGATTTCTTCAATGGTTTTGCCTTTGGATGAGTAAGTGAGTAAACAAATGGTTACAATATTGAAAACATGATACCAAGTTAAGAGTTTGAAATCCACTTAACATGATGTACTCATCTCATTTATCTTTAGACATATTAAAGTTATTGGTTGTGAGATTGTATAAATTTCTCAGAAGCTCAGAGGTTGAAATCCACTTAACATTTTCTAGTACTTGTTTCCTTCTATTGCCATGGTTAAACACATGACACGTTTACACTAAAAAAATACGTCGACTGTGTACTAGAAGCTATGGCGTGTAGCAGAATAATGATTCACGAAGGTGGTGTAGAAGGAAGTTAGTGAAATGGATAGTATCTTTATGTGTGCATATAAATATAGTTGGTCAGGAAGAACACTACATCTAATGGATATGACCTGCCACACCCACACACATTTTCAACTTCTATATTATAACCGATGAATTAAGTTTCGACTTACCTTTATAATATAATTTTCCAATATACGGATTAAACAAAATGTTAATTGATTCATTTATGGTACTCCAGTTCCTGTTGTAGTTGCATCACAGTAGGTCTGTCAATGGGTAGACCCAGACCCATTAACAAAGATCCAGATCCAAACTCGTTTTCTATAAATCTGGACCCAGATCTAGACCCGCTATCTATAAATCCATTCATTTAGAACCAAACCCAAAACTCAATCTTAGACCCATTAGACCCAGACCCGTTTTCACAAACTTATTTAAGTAATCAAAAGAATAATAAAAAATTAATTTGTTAAAATTTTAAAAAATAAAAATAATTTAAAAATGAAAATTGATATGACTAAATAACTTCTTAAAAATATATAATTAAAATAAATTAAAATTAAATAATTATAAAAGCTTAAAAAATGTCAAATCTAGACTAGGCATTGGACATACCCTCCCAATTCCATCAAAATTTCATTTGCATCCAAACAATGTTACATGATTCAACACATTTGGACTCCAATTAGTAAGTAAAAGTATAAAGAGACAAGTCACAATGGTGCATAAAAATAATTTTAGTCTCACAGTCCCTACACAGTACCTGAAAAGCTAGACCAATGACCTTAACATCCTTAACCAAATTAAACCTCTCTTTCATAAGTAGAGCCAGACTCAATTGGATTTCATGCTAACATCCTTAACATATCTAGTATAAATAACATGCAATTCAAAAATAATTCTTCGGATATATCTTTAATGCAATGAAATCTTCAAATTTGACAATTTACCTAAAAATAAACACAACATTAAAAAAATATATGTGGAGCTAGAATACATTACATGTTGAAGTTGGGCAAAAACCAACTTAATTGAATAAATATACCTTATTTTTGGGAGGCTCAATCCCAATTTTGTGTAGTTATTAAAGCTCCAACAATTTCAGGAAGTAATGAAGCTCGATGATCATAAATCATCCTTCCTCCCATACTAAATGCTGCTTCTGAAGCTACAGTAGTCATAGGAACTGCTAAAACATCACGAGCAATTTTTAATAGCATGGGATATCTAGATGAATTAAATTTCCACCAATCTAAAATCTCAAACTTGGCATTTGAAACCAATGTCAATAACGGATCCTCTAGATAAATTTGCATTTCTATCGTGCGTCCTATTTTACATCTTTGTACCATGCATGAACTGAAACCAAGCAAACTCTCACTGAGACTGCACACAGTGCTTCCACCAGTATGGACATTACTGACATTATCAACCACAGAAGATGACTTAGATGAAGCAATCCCAGTGTACAAATAATAACGGTAAGAAAAAGTGTTCTCAACCTTCTTAATAAGATTGTGAGATAGATCTCCATCTAACTTTTCAGAATAATATTCAACCAATGCGAACTTAAACCTCAGATTAAAAATCATAGCAACAACTAACATAACAAAACAACCCTCCCAATATTTGTCAAACTTCATCTTCATATGCAATGCAAACATGCGAAGACGCTCATCACTCCCATACTCCCATTCTTTCAATTCAAGCTTATATCACATATGAGGGGAACAATATGTTTGAAATCGGAAAAATAGAACTCGAAAATTAAAATGTCGCATTATAAAATGTCTTCAGACACTCACAAAGTAGCTTAGCATGTTCCCATTCATATAATCTGTTGGATTATGCTCATAGTTACTGTCAATCTCACTTAATCGGAAAAATGCATCTTTTAAATCCAAAGCTGCATCAAGCATTAAATATGATGAGTTTCATTGTGTAGAAACATCACTAGGAACTTTCTTCATGTTCCCCAACTTGCAATGCTTCTTTACATTCTAAAACTTCTGTTTGCCATAGTTAAAATGTGCAAGATATATTACACTTCGTCTTATCTTGCTAATGGTCTCCTTTATCATTTCCAACCCATCGCAAATAATCAGATTAAGAATGTGGGCACTACACCTCACATGAAAAAACACCTTCTAAAGGTAGTAGTGACTTCTGAGACAATCATAATTTAAGATCTTTGACAATCCAATCATTTGCAGATGCATTATCAACCACTAAAGAAAATAATTTTTTATCAATATTCAATCTAAGATTAAATTCCTTAATACTTTACTCAAAGCTGATCATGTGGGTATTCAATATGCTAAAAGCAGATAATCTTCTTGTTCAATATCCAATCATCATCTACAAAATGTGCGGTGATACAAATATATCCAATATCCTGATGTCTTACTGTCCAGATATCAGTAGTAAGTGACACTCGAGAAGAAATATTATCAAGATACTCATACATTCTCTTTTTTTCTCTTTAATGAATGAGTTGGATATCTGACCTCAATGTATTTCTTGACATAATATTGAAATTAGGATTTAATCCTTTGCAGAAGATCTCAAAAAATATGCTCAGTCATGTTGAAACAATAATTGTATTTAATGACTGTATTGGTAAAATCATTTATGCTTTTCTCTTGGTCAAACACAAAAAGTTGCTCCTCTCTCACATTCATCATAATCCTAGATTTCTCCATGCATTTAGCCAAATGTTTCTTTAAATGACTAGTTCCACTGACATAGCATGCAGTTAGCTCACTTCCACAGTACTTACACTTTTCGAATTCCAATGAATTTTTTATAAAAGTTTCAAAACCAAACCAAACCTCTCATCTCTTACGATGTTTTGAAGGAGTTGTAACGTCATCATCTTCATTATGAGATACACTCACTTCAACACTGACCACCAAATTCTGACATTGAGTTTTTTTTATATGACTTGAATTCATAAATAGTAAATAACAATGCTATGAGAACACGAAGACAAAATCAAAAATATTAAAAAAAGATCTAAATGGTGTGACCATGGATGTCAGATTCATATCAAATTTAAAAACGTATATACTATGAGTGGCGTTACACGTGGACAATGTTTAAATATACATGTTATATTTTTTTAAATGTTTTTTCTAAACTGAACTACAATGGGAACTCATCGAATGCTTCTTCACAACAAGTAATTGTCGCGCTACCATTATGATGCAACTCAAAAATACCAACAATCAAATCATATTGTAGTTTCGTGATATGCAATAATGTATCAAGTAAAAATAACTATATATCTATAAGCATTATTATAAAAATGCAACAACATGGTTCTGATGCAATCATTGAGCAAAACAACTTATTCTAAGTAGCCTGATAATCTGGGTTTAGCAACACATACGTAGCTGTGTTAACAATTGAAATTTATGCAGTCTTAAAGATGTGAATAATCAGATCAATAACTCTGGAATTGCAAAAAAAAAAGCAAAAGAAATACTCAAAATCTAGTCTCGTTCACCAGATCCAGTCCAACCAGATATTTTCTAATGAAAGAAGCTGTGGCTGCATCCAGTAGACAAACCCCTCATAAATCAAATCAATTTTTGTATCCATCCCGTAACGAAAATTAATAAAATTCCATAATTCAGAATTCAAAATAGAGGGAAATCTCATAAACATCAGTAGAAGACTTACCCCGAAAGAGCAGAGGAGACAAGACGAGAGTATTAGATGAGTTCCAAAGATGGAACGAGCGCATATGAGAAAATCCAAGCGATTGTGAAAGATGAAGTGACAGTAGCCGGACACCGATGAGCAACAAGAGCAAAAAATGAGAGCAGAGGAGACACGTTAGACCCGGAGGCGATGAGGGATGGTGGCGACGAGCGATGATAGCCGACAATTGACGAGTGACGAGCGGCGAGAGAAGAGGTCGAGAGAAAATCTATTGGGTAAGACCCGGATCATATCCGACGAGACTCGGACTAGTTCCATAAGATAATAAAATTAAATGGATAAGACCCAAATGAGTATTAGACCCAACAGGTATACCCTAAATCTATTTTAATGAGTATGGGTGGATCCAGGTCCAGATCCAATCCGACCCTTTGACAGTCCTTCATCACACTAATTAGATAGGCATTTAATTTAGTGCTATAACAGACAAACTTGTCTCTCCTACTAATTGTTTGATATTAAAAGAGTTTAGTCGGAGTGTAAAATGTGAGAGAAAACTAAAAATAAAAGTACTATACTAAAATTTGTTTAAAGAATTAAAATTTAGATAATCTGATTAAATTAAAAATATTTAAATGTTGTAATAAGCTTTCACCCTAATCAAACATAAAAAATAAGATGTAATCAAAATTACTTTTCCATCTTATTCTTTCAATGCCCATATAATTCATATACCTATCTTGAGATTAAAATTTTAATTAATTGATTTAATTTTGGAAACTACAATTTATATTCATTCCATATTTTTATTTATTAATTTTTATTTTCAAGATAATTTATTTTCCGCCCCATCTGGGCACTTATTACTTTTATCTATCTCGAAAATAACTATAATTAACTAATGAGATAAAATGTAAAAAAGAAGTTGATCAATTATCTTTAATTCCTAATTTACACAATTTTACCTTAAAGACTACTTAGAAGAATCATAAAACATCATGGGTGTATTAAGAGGAAAAGACAACTATTTATAATTTCACGTATATAAATACGTATATTTTATTTCATCTGAGAACTACAGGGTTGATTTGATGGAAAAATATGTTCTGAAATTAATTAAAAAATTATCATTATATCATGACAAAGTAACTACAAATTTAAAATTTCCAAAATTAAGAATAGACCTACATTTTGAAATGAAGAGAACATCGTATATGAAAAGACATTATCAAACAAGAGCACAATAATTATATGTAACAATCTTTTTATATGTAACTATATGTAACAATCTTATCAGGGCACCCTAGTTTTGTTTTGGATTAGGTCCTCTCGGCCACATTTTTTTGTTTGAAGTTCGTATCTACATCAAATTTCTAGAATATATTCATCAGATTAGACTTAACAGATCATGATTACACCTGTTGCTGAGTTGGACACGCCTTGCATCTATATAAGGAGGTCTTTTCCTTTTCTTTGAGTGTGTACTTAGTGTGCAACCGTGCATTGAGAGCTACATTGTGACTAGAGAGTTCAGTCACTAGCTAGTAGAGGATGACAAGGGATAGCCTTTCGTTTGAGCAAGTTAGTTTAATACTCTTATATTTGATTATGCTCTTTCTTATGATTTTTAGTAGCTATATCTTTTGTGTAGTTCAGATGCGAAACTTGTGATGTATGTTGGATGATTATAGTGCTTATTCATAAATTCTATTTTGATGGTGTGTTTACTGAGTTTATTCTCATGAATGTTGTTTAACAGCATAGCCTGACAACTTAAGTTACCTTACAATTATTTTATAGTTAATTTAATTATGAAGGCTAAGACCAATACCAGTTAATCAATTTAGAAATAAACATAAGTTTTTGTGCATGTTTATATGGTAGACATACTATAGATTGACTAGGGCCTGGATATCTAGATTAAAATTCCTACAACAGTAGCTCAACTACATATATATTTCATCGAGGCTGACAACCTAATAAGCATAATGATATATATTTGATTCATAAGAAATTGGCATAAGGATATGAAGATCGTAGAGTAGGTGCAATAGTTTATGACTTGTCACCAGTAATGAGTGTATGAGCACATATATTTTGCTAAGCTCACTATAGAATTTATATTTTGTAACGATGATAAATAAAATTACAAGTTAGTCACCTGAATTACATGTTTGTTCACTAATACTTTTCTCTTTTGCAGCATGCAGATCTAATTTTACCAATCAATCTAAAAACCTCCTAAAACTTGATTTTTTTTCTCAATTGTCTATTTATCACTAATATTACAGATTCTACTGTCCTCATGGATTAACCCTATACTTGCTACTAGTTAATGAACTAGTTTATAAATTTTATTTACACAGGACAGCCCAATGATAGTCATGTCACAACTACAATTTATCTTCATTCCATATTGTTTATTTATATGATTAATTATTATTTTCCAAAATAATTTATATTCCTTTCCATATGGATATTAGTTGATTTTATGTGTCTAGACAAAAAGAAAGAGCAAAAAACTAAAATTAATTAAGGCGCGAAAGAGTAAAAGAAAACTTGATCATTTGTCTTTATTTTTATTCATTATTTAAACAAATTTACCTTAACGATTGCATACAGGGAGTAGAAAACTTCATGGGTGTATTTAGGATAAAAACAACATAATTCACCTAATTAAATGCGTATATTTTATCTTCTCTGAGTTTTTCAGAGTTGTTTAGATGAGAAAATGCTAACTCAAATTATAATTAACGATTGCATACAGGGAGTGGAAAACTTCATGGGAGTATTTCGGATAAAAACAACATAATTCACCTAATTAAGTGCGTATATTTTATCTTCTCTGAGTTTTTCAGAGTTGATTTGATGACAAAATGCTAACTCAAATTATAATTAAGTAATGTATTTCAAAAAAGTTGCTATATCATGAAACAGAGAGAACTTCATATATGAATATTATTAAAAGTGGATCTTGCAAGTATACATGATGCGAAAACAAAAACAAAATATTTGATCGCTAATTTATAACCCTTCTCAAGAATAATTATTGAATACAACAATTTTATAAGAGGCTCATAATTAAGCTAGTTATGTTTTGGATTTGATCCTGCCGGCACTAGTCTTTTTTCATCATCAAATAAACCCAAAATCCTCATTACACTTGAGCCGACCGACTTGGAGAGCATATCATAGTACTTACTATATATGTCACTCCAAGAATCAACATCATTAGCTTGAAGCTTTCTAACTAGAGTGCGGGCATGAGAACACATTATCATCCCCAGAAGGATGATTATGAGGGTTGTTAAGACAGAAGAAGATGCATTTGCATTAGCCATATCAGAGGTTTGGAACCAAAAATATGTCCCTTGTGTACTAGAAGCTACAACTTGAAGTCTTTATGGAAATATATATAGTTGGTTAATTAGGAGGAACACTACATCTAATGGATATGATCTGCCACCCCCACACACATTTCCAACTTCTCAAACTGACAAATTGAATTTCGACCTATCTTTAAAATATCATTTTCCAACATATAGATTAAACTAAATGTTAAAGAACTCATTTATGGTACTCCAATTCCATTGATGTAATTGGATCACACTAAATAAATAGTGCAATTAATTTAGTGTTATAAAAGGTTGGTACATCTCTCATACTATCTGCTTTATGTTTAATAAGGAGATTAGACGGAAAATAATATGTGAGAGTAAACTAAAAAAATACTATGTTTGAACTAAAATTTGTTTAATGAATTAAAATTAAGATAATATGAGATATAATCAAAATTAATTTTTCATCTTATTCTTTCGATGCACAGCTAATTCTTATATCAGTCTTGAAATAAAATTTTTAATTAATTGATTTAATTTCGGAAATTACAATCTATATCCATTCCATTTATTAATTTTTATTTTTAAGATAATTTATTTTCCATCCCATCTGGACACTAATTTCTCTTATCTCGGTACCGGAAAAAAGGAAACAATTAAAATTAATTAATGAGAGAAAATGTAATAAAGAAGCTGACCAATTATCTTAATTTACAAAATTTTACCTTAAAGACTACTTAGAGGAATTATAAAACATCATGGGTGTATTAAGACGAAAAGACAACTGTTTATAGTTTCACCAAATTAAGTACGTATATTTTATTTCATTTGAGTGCTACATGGTTGATTTGATGCAACAATTATAAAACATCATGGGTCTTATTATTATATAGCACGTTTTTAGTAAGCACGTTTGAGTTTTTCTGCACTTATTGAGTAATTTTAATTTTTCCACTGTCTATTTTTTTTGAGGAATATTCTTTCACAGTCTGAAATTGGCCTCTTTACTATAAGATATTTCTAGTGAAATTGTAGATGTATTGCAGTCCGAAGTAGGCTTGATTTTTTCACTGGCGGATCACCAACCTTTCGTATGAGTTGAAGATGCACCATCAATTAGTGAAGAATTCAAATCTTAAAATGATAAATTTGATGTCTTCAATGTTTTCACCTGTGGATGAGTATGTAATTAAAGAAATTACTACAATATTAAAAATATGATACCAAACTAAGAGTTTAAAATACACTTACAATGATATACTCATCACATTCATCTTTAGAAGTATTAAAGTTATTGGCTGTAAGATTATATAAATTTCTCAAAAGCTAAGAGTATAAAATCTACCTAACATTTTCTAGTATTTTTCCTTCCACCACTAACAAATATTTGAGCAGCACCTTAATATGAAATCTAGCAACCACTATTCGTCACATCTATGCTACAATGTCATATCGCTTGAAGATAAAGAAGGTTCGTAATGGTGCATGATTAGTGATGCACAATTTTTCTGAATCCGTTGGTGCACATCAAATCTCATGTGAATGGTGCACACGACATCCATTATGAAATGTGTATGTTGACTACATCCAAACAATCAAATATCGAAGCTTTCTAAACAATGTAATAGGTAGGGCAGACCCTCCTTCTCGCACAACCACTGCTCCTCCCCCCTCCCTGATAGCACATGCAACCACCAACCACCACAATTAAAACCTCACGCCACCCATTTTGTAGGCCCTCGGTCTTCTCCCTCATCGCTGAGGTCTGTTGTGAAGCCACCGTCATGCGAGGCTCGCGCCCCTCCTATGTCATGCCATCGCTGCCAAGAAAGCCTGAATCCCCATCCGCGGCTGTCTTGGCTGGCCGCGCGCACTAGAGCCGCTCCCCGCTCAACTGGTTACCACAGATCCGACATCCCCCAAACCTAACCCACCTTCACCAAGGCCTCTAACCGCCTACTTGCCAGCCAACACCGGGAGACCCTGTCGGTACCCCACGACGTCGGTCCAGGGAGTAACCTACTAGGTATGAGCCCCGCCACCGGCCTCTGGTAGTGCACCGCCCAACCACACGAGTAGAACCTCTAGTGACCTACAATCATTAGAAAGGCCATCGTCGTTCATCCGCTTCACTCAGACTTGCTGCTTGCCGTGCTTAACCCAATTGCCCATCCCATCCCGCAGCCTTGTCGCCCCAGATCCCGTCACCCAAGCCCTCACTGTATGGCCGTAGCGGTGGCTGGAGCATCAGATCGCTGGAGGCTCGTAAGACGGTCCGCCGAGGCGCAAGGCCACTCAATCCGTCAAGATTCTCCTCCCCCGTCGCAGACGACCTCATTTAATCGCCGGTGCGAGTTCTCAGGTCGACCCCAGACAT
>NQLW01000059.1:863899-883475 GCA_002312845.1 Kalanchoe fedtschenkoi
ACAATTTACATTCATTTCATAATTTTTATTTAATTAATTTTTATTTTTAAGATAACTTATTTTCCGCCCCATCTGGACACTAATTGCTTTTATATATCTCGGTATTGGAAAATAATCACTGAAATCAATTAATGAGAGAAAATGTAAAAGAAAGCTGATGAATTATCATTAATCTTATTTTTAATTTATACAATTTTACTTTAAAGACTACTTAGAGCAATTATAAAACATCATGGGTGTATTAAGAGAAAAAGAAGACTATTTATAATTTCACCTAATTAAGTACGCATATTTTATCTCCTGCTAAATAGTTAATATGTTGGAAAAATATTTTTATTTAATGAATAGATAATGAAACATATCCTATTGCAATTTCAAATTTAAACTTTTCAAAAGTAAAAATAAGATCTACATTTTGAAATGAAGAGAACATCAGATATGATTACGATAAAAAATGGATCTTTCATAAATATATTATTTGAAAAGAAAAGAAAAACATTTGATCGGTTTATGGCACTTTATAATCAAATGGAAGCACAATCATTAGATGCTACAATCTCATCAGGGAACTTATTAAGCTAGTTTTATCTTGAACTAGGTCCTCTGGGCGACACTCTTTTTGAAGTTTTATCTTCAAAATCAATATACATAGATCCAAAAATAATAGCAGCATTCGAGACATTTTTAGGCGTAACTTAAATACTTATATGTGATATTCAAATTTGTTTCACATATCTCATTGAGCCGGATGTTGACACCCAAGGTTCAACATACAGGGCGTGCTTCGTTAATGCCTAAAAAATGAAAAAGAGCAACAGAACTCAAATTTCTTAAGAGAGCCTCAAGAATTCACACGTATAAAATGAAGGAAAAAATTTCAAATTTATCCTTTTAGCTTCGTTTGCTATTAAATGTACCTCCCCTCTTGATTTGTTATCCATTCTACCTTACTTTTACATTTTCATGGTTTCCAACCACGAAGATGGTTAAAATTTTCGTGCTTTGGAACCACGAATATGACATGTATCTTGTTGTCGCTCGGTCAGCAGCCTACATGGCGATACGTGGCATCTTCGTTCTTTGAACCAACGAAAATGTTTATTATTTTCGCTGTCCTGAACCACGAAAATAGTTGGTGAGAACTTCGTGGTTTTAAACCGCGAAGTTATAAAAAAACCTTAGTGGGAGAGAGACTATATTGAGTGGATTCGTGGGCCCATTGACTGGGTAAAAGAATAACTTCGTGGTTTAAAATCATGAAGTTCTCACCAACTATTTTCGTGGTTCAGGACAGCGAAAATAATAAACATTTTCGTTGGTTCAAAAAACGAATATGCCACGTATCGCCATGTAAGCTGCTGACCGAGCGACAACAAGATACATGTCATCTTCGTGGTTCCAAAGCACGAAAATTTTAACCATCTTCGTGGTTGGAAACCACAAAAATGTAAAAGTAGGGTAGAATGGATAACAAACAAAGAGCGGAGATACATTTGATAGCAAACGAAACTAAAAGGGCAAATTTGAAATTTTGTCTAAAAGCCATTTCTTTCTCTATGACCAAATATCATTTCATATCCCTATGTTGTAACTAAACTTAGCCTCCATGTAGTTCAAAGGATCAAATGAACCAAGTTACACAACCGGAAAAAAGATCTCAACTTTATTCAGGACTATGTCACGGAGGGAACCCTAGTCTCAACCCTAGTGTGGCAGAAACAAATAAAAAAAGTGAGCCTGATCCGAATAGATGATGCCATGAACTTCAAGCTAATAGTCTTGAACTTTCCCATGCCTTTAGATTCAAATGGGATTTTGATTGTAGCTTTTTCAGCAAAGCTTCAACGATCATGGATCCATGACACCCATTCATTAGAGAGTTTTTGAAATTAAGAACCACCAAAAAAGGTGAAGAGGAAAAAACCTATGGAGTTGGAAACCAAACCCACCTGCAAATTTCTCCTCCCTCATTTCCTTTTTATTTTGCTTACCATTATTTTCTTTTCCTCAAATCACGCCCAAATCCTCTTACCAGTACAGATCACAAATCTTCTCGTTGAACCCTTATCAAAGTCCTGGTCCGAAACTGCACAACTTTTGTAGTTGTGGCTATTGTGATTCCGATGCTTTTAGTCTCTCCTACACGAAAGGTTGTCGTTGGTGGTGCTGGAACAGATGAGAAGAAGCCAAGACCTTCTTATTTTATGAGGTCAGAGTTACTATTGGAGTGAAGATGGTGGCTTGGAGGAAGGCAAGATGGTCGAAGATGGAGGAGGAGGAGGTTGGCAACGGTGGTGGGTGGATATTACTTTTGCGGTACACCTTCATCATGGTCAGAGATTCTGGTGAAAAAAGTTTATTCTTTGCTTCCAATTCTCCATTGCATCTTCGTGCTTTTTGTGATGCCGATGAGGCTGCTTGCCCATTCACCCGTCGGAGCATCTCAAGTTATTGCATTCTTCTGGGATCATCATTGAGTTCATGGAAAACCAAGAAACACACATCGTAAGTTGTTCATCTGCTGAGTCAGAATACCGTGCCATGGCAAATTATTCGTGTGAGGTTTCTTGGTTGATCCGTCTATTGGCTGATATGGATGTTTCTCTGCCCATGCCTGTCCCCTTCTTCTGAGACAATAAGGCAGCCATTCACATCGCTCACAACTCCGTCTTTCACAAACGCACCAAACATGTGGAGTTAGATTGTCACATGGTTCGTGAGAAAGTTGCTCAAAAACTCATCATTCCTTGCCGACATGTTTACCAAGGCTCTGGCTCGAGATCAACTTCGTCTGCTCAATTTCAAGCTGGCCATTTCTAATTTCCTCCACCGTACAACTTGCGTGGGAGGTGTTAGGCTATTATACTTGTGGGGTTTGATTGTTGTTTTAAATTAGTAGTAGGTGCTTTTGTATATACTGATTTTGTATATATATCCTGCGGGTTGTGTGTGACTCAACGATTTGGGAATAAAATTACAGTTGTTTTTCTCGTTCCTTCACTCCAGTTTTCCAACGAGCGTTGAGCAATCTCCGGCGAGTCTTCTTGCTGGATTTCTTCAAATAGTGAGAAAAGTAAAATTGGAGAAAAAGTGAATTCTCCATGGAATCCATTTTATTTTCCTCATATTTGGATAGAGGTGGAAAATACATGGGAAAGTATCAAAACGCCCTTTGTTTCTATCGATTTTTCCTTCTCATTTGCCAGCTAATTTTTCTTCCCCTAACTTTCTCTAAACCAAGTAAAGAATTTCTTCTCATTTTTCCTTAAATTTTTCATTCCCTCAAATTTTTCCTAAATCAAACACAACCTTAGTGAAATGATGATGGAACCTTATGAATGGTAATGATGGTCAATCGAGGAGAATGATGTTTGACAAATACAACCTTACACACTTACGTCTTTTAGAACATAAAAATGACATGAAGCTCAAACCATCACACATACGGAGTGCCATTATTTTTCTCAGTAAGGACAATCAAGAAGTTGCATCAGCATTAAAGTCAGGTGTCAAATGGGAACTTGGAGATGGAAAAGAGCTAGGATTCTATGAAGATTTATGATTGGGTACACAAGTTTGATGGCTCAGTATCCAACCCTTTATAGAACTTTTTGTACTAATGGAAAGCTTATCAACACATGGCACACTGGCATAAGGAAGTTTGGAGTTAGTATATTCGATTCTCAAGAAGGTTATACCAATCAGAACAAGCTGATAAAGGGAAAAAAATCCTGACTTCATTAAATTTTATTAAACCAAATAAAGAATTTTTATTTTTAGATTCTAGATGTATACTCTATGTTTATCTGCGATGGATTAATGCTTGTTTGCCCTGCGGGCTGAAAAATTTCCAGGCAGAACCTGGTGAAAGGGTGGCAAAGGACTCGAGTAAAACATTAAGTATCTGAAGCGAAGGCCAAGCAGTAGCGTGTAGCTACTCGAATATGCAAAAAGGAATTGAGTTTGACTCTGAGTGGTCATCATCACAGGCTTTCTTGACTGCGGATCGTGAACCTGAACCTGATGATTCCTCAGACTTTGCAAGCAGACCTCACCCACATCACAAAACCAAGTTTTTCAATAGTGACTCAGACTCTCAACATTATGCTTCGAGTAGGTCAATAAGAACAGACTTCAAGGCTTATTAGACACATGGTGTATGTGTGTATTGTTAATTATACAGGGGTACATTTGTATTTTTGTAAAACATGGGGAGTATTATGTAAAGTGGGGTTGTACATAAAGCCCTGCTACAGTAACAATTTAGCTAATGAGAAGTACAAGTTTTCTCTTCTCCAGTTTTGCGTAATCTGTTCTGGCGTGATTTCAGCAGTGTTGAATTGGAGATTTCTACATGGTATCAGAGCAGAAGACGTGATCGGTATGTTTGTCTACTTACGTAGATTGCTTTCTTGCCGTTCTTTTTCAGTAATTGCTGGTATTTTGTGAAATGGCGAATTTGGATCCGCTGTTATCTCGATAGACTGTTTCTTCTGTTTTTGGAGATGATCCTTATTTTGTGAGCGTTGCGGAAGTAACTGGACACACAGCATCGTTAGTGAAGTTCTTACTGGTCCTGAAATTTTTGTGAAACAGAGGCGATCGATGGAGATTGCCCTGTCTACTAGGTCAAAATTGGGATTTATCCGTGGAGATTATCCTAAGCCTACGGATTCTGTGTTGTTGAAATGGCAGAGGTGCAATGACGTTGTAATGTCATGACTGATTAATTCAGTGTCAAAAGAGATAGTTGGTTCGATTTTGCATGCGTCGAATGCGACTAGTGCCTGGAATACTTTACAGATTCAACTGGCAGGGTCAAATGAGACACGAGTTTTCACATTAGAGAAAGATCTAGCTAATCTTTCACAAGGTGAATTATTAGTGGGAGCATACTATCAAAAGTCTATTAATCTTTGGCAAGAATATGAAGCTATGGAAGAGATGCCAAAGTGTGTTCATGGTGCTAATTGTGTTTGTTTTAGTTTTATCATGGCCAAACAAGCAAAGAGAAAGATCATACAGTTTTTGATGGGGTTAAATGACTCATTCGTTCCTTTAAGGACTCATATCTTAGCTATGACTCCCCTGTCAAGTCGTAATGTCATGTATGCCATGGCGTTACAAGATGAGGCTCAAAAGAATTTGTTCAAGTTGGCAACTGGTGATTTATCTGCCTTGTTTGTGCAGAACAGTGGTCATGGGGGGAATGGATACAACAAAGGGCAAGGAAGTTACCAAAGAAAGGGTGCCAATTCAGGGAACAAGAGCAAGAAATCATTGCTTTGCAGTCATTGTCAAACGAATGGTCACACTAGAGACACTTGCTACAAGCTTATTGGGTATCCACTAGGTCATAGACTTCATAAGCAGTTCCAAGGTTCACAGATGCAGATTACTAATGGCAAAGGTACTAATTACAAGCAGTTTGCTAATAGTGTGATGACTGAAACTGTGGAGAGCACACCAGTGCATGAGGTTGGCAATAACAATGGGGGGCATCAATTTTCAAGCGATCAAGTTCAACAATTGTTTGCTCTTTTACAACAATCTAACTTCAACAACAATGTGGCTAATGATAGACAATTTCACATGGCAGATATAATATGCTTGTCTACTGAATCTTTTTCAATTAAAGGATGGATTCTAGACAATAGTGCTACTGATCATTTTGTGTGTGAAGCTGGTTTATTTTCAAACATTAACCTACTGAAACATGAGTGTGTTGTTTCTTTGCCAACTGGTGTCACAGCTAGAGTAACACATGAAGGAGAGTGCAAACTAAACAATCATTTGTTGTTGAAAGGAGTACTCTATGTTCCTGATTTTAAATTCAATCTGGTTTCAGTAAGGAAGTTGATTGAAGATGAGAAATGTTCTGTTGTTTTTAACTATGATGGTTGTGTTATTCAGGACCAAATTCACAAGAAGATTCTAGAGATTGATGAATTGAAAAACAGTCTATATCAAGTGGTTATTCGAAGGGTAGAGGAAGGTAAGGAACAATGCTTGGCAATGATGTCTAAAGCAGCAAGTGTTGATGTTTGGCATAGAAGATTGGGGCATCCATCCATGTCTAAGCTTTCTCTCCTTTTACCTGATCTTTCAGCAAATAATACTGAACATTTTAGATGTACAGTTTTCCCTTTCGCTAAGCAAACAAAACAAGGGTTTCATTTGAGTAAAACAGTTACAAATAAATGTTTTGAGTTGGTGCACTCAGATGTTTGGGGTCCCTATTCTACAAGCACATTGACAGGTGCTAAATACTTCCTTTCTTTGATTGATGATCACTCACGTTGTACTTGATTTTTCTGATGAAATCAAAGGATGAAGTTCCCCAGTTGCTGTTAAATTTTTTCAAATACCGTTTCAGGCTGTTATCAAGACTTTCAGAAGAGATAATGGATCAGAATTTTGTAACAACAAGGTGAAAGAGATGCTGAATGATAGAGGATGTATACATCAAACAACTTGCCCTTATATACCTCAACAAAATGGTGTTGCGGAGAGGAAAAATAGGCATTTGCTTGAGGTTGCAAGGGCTTTGCGAGTACAGTCAAATGTTGGAAAATGTTTTTGGGGAGACCGTATATTAACAGTAGCGCATCTCATCAATAGAATGTCATCCATAGTTCTAGATATGAAGACTCCATTTGAGGTGTTATTTGGCCACAAAGATGATCTGCAACATCTGAGAACTTTAGGTTGCTTGAGCTTTGCTATAGATAATTCATTTCCAAAGGATAAAATGGAGCAAGGACTCAACCATGAATTTTTATGGGATATCCTTTTGCACAAAAAGGATATAGACTGTATTGTTTAAAGAGCAAGAGATATGTCATCACCAGGCATGTGACTTTTATGGAGGATATTTTTCCATTACAAAAAGAAGAGTCACTAACTACAGTGCTAGTTTCAACAGTTCTGCCCCTTCCTCTAGAAGTTGCATAGACAGAAGTTGATATTACTCAGTTAGATTCTCTTTGCTGAAATACAAATTGAATCACTAGGAGTTCCTCATCCAGATGCTACTCCAACACTCACATTAAGGAGGTCGAGCAGGCCAGTTAAGAAGCCTTCATGGCAAAGTGAATGTGTCTGTGGAAGTGCAGAAAGTACATGCCTATATCTCATCACCAATTATGTGAAGTATGAAAGTTGTTCACCATGATACAAAGCTTTTGCACTACAAATTTCAAGTGTTCATGAGCCACAGAGTTACACACAAGATAGTAAAGATAAGAAGTGGTGCCTGTCTATGGAAGATGAGATCAAAGCTTTGGAAATCAATAATACATGGACTGTCACTAGTTTGCCAGCTAATAAAACTATAGTTTGATGTAAATGGGTGTACAAAGTCAAGTACCACTCTGATGGGTCCGTGGAGCGATATAAAGCGTGTCTTGTGGCGAAAGGATATACTCAACAAGAAGGGCTTGACTATACTGAAACATTCTCACATGTGGTGAAAATGACAACAGTTTGAGTAGTACTTACTGTGGCAGTAGCAAGGGGATGGCATATTTTTCAAATGGATGTCAATAATGCTTTCCTCCATGGTGATTTAGTTGAAGAGTTATATATGGAACTGCCTTGTGGTTTTTACAAGATTGAGAGACAACAAGGAAAAGTGTGTCGACTGAATAAGAGCCTTTATTGTCTTAAGCAAGCTTCACGGCAGTGGAATGCCAAGCTTAACTGAGGCCCTTGTCTCCTATGGATTTGTCCAAAGTCATAATGATTACTCCATGTTTACATATGTTCAAGGAGCTGAACTACTTGTTATGTTGGTTTATGTGGACGATCTTCTTCTCACAGGAACTTCAGTTGTCTTGATCCACTAGGTGAAACAGTTTGTCAATGACAAATTCGCATTAAATATCTTGGACATATCTTATATTTTCTTGGATTGGAGATAGCTCATTCACACAAAGGCTTGTTTTTTTCTCAACGGAAGTATGCACTTGATTTACTTCTGAGACAGGTATGTTGGGTTCAAAACCAGTAAAGCATCCCATTGATATTAAGCACAAACTCAGTCTTTCTACAGCACCTCCATTGGCTGATCCAACAGTTTATAGGAGATTGGTGGGTAAATTGATTTATCTCAATGTCGCACGCCCTGATTTATCATATACAATGCATATTTTGAGTCAATATATGCAGAATCCCACTGAAGAACATTTGCAGGCAGCACATCATTTACTTCGATATATTAAAGGTGAGGCTGGGAGAGGTTTGATTCTGCCTTCAAATTCAGATTTGCAATTAACTGCATTTTGTGACGTAGATTGGGCGTCATGCCCCCTTACATGACGTTCTATTACGGGCTATTGTATTCAGTTGGGATCTGCTTTGGATTCATGGAAGACAAAGAAGCAACAAACTGTATCAAGGTCCTAGGCTGAGTCTGAATACAGGGCCATGGCGCAGGTGTGCTGCGAGTTGGTCTGGCTATCTCGTCTTCTTCATGATTTTCAGGTTTCTGTTTCACTTTCTATTTCTCTCTATTGTGACAATCAGGCGGCTCTTCACATTGCACGCAACCCTGTATTTCATGAATGCACAAAACACATTGAACTTGATTGCCATTTGGTGCGGCAACATGTTATTGACTCATTTATAGCTCTGCAACACATTTCCTCGTCTCAGCAGCCTGCGGATTTATTCACTAAGGCTATGTCTGCTGATCATCTTGTTCATATGTTGCTCAAGCTTGGAGTTTCGAACTACCTCCACTCCTAGCTTGCAGGGGTATTAGACACAGGGTGTATGTGTGTTCATTATTAATTATACAGGGGGTACATTTGTATTTTTGCAAAACCTGGAGAGTATTATATAAAGATGGGCTGTACATAAAGTCCTGCTACAGTGACAATTTAACTAATGAGAAGTACGGGCATCATCTGTTCCGGCGCGATTCCGGCAGTGTTGAATTAGAGATTTCCACATGGCTCCTGAGAAAAGCCTTCGGTTTTCATCTCCCTTCAGGAGTTCATTTTTGGATCTTCAAAGCAGCTGCAGCCTGAACACAGACGATACAAATATAAGCAGAGTGGATTGTGATGCCTGGATCTTTACATATTTTAAGGAGATATTCAGGTGTGAGGGAAAGGCTGAGTGATCGGTCAGAGCAGTATGCTTATTTGTCTCAAAAATCTGAACTGCTCAAATATGCTGCAGCTCCGAAAGGCTCTGGCAGTTCAAGACCAAGATTACTCCAAAAACCAGATTTATTTAGCTCGGTTTATCGCGCTTGCATCATCTGCATCCAGGCTCAGCCTCATACCAGCATGTGATCGCCTAATGTGTCATGTATTCATTCATAATACTTTCAATCTGATCCAGCAGCTGAGTAACTGGTCTGGTCTTCACCTAAAGATGCATATGTGACATATGTTAATGCATCAATCTGAACCTATAGATGAACGTGTGCCTTCTGCCGATCTTTATGCTCAGTTACTTTATAACCACTTTCTTTGAATATTATTACTCTATCAAAAAAACCAAAAAATAAACTTTTCGCGTGACTGAAAAATCAGTAGTTTCACTGGAATCTGTAAGGTGCATTTTTTAAGTTTTTTTTCAGAACAGTTTTGCATGCACATTCATGTTACAGGAGTGAGATGCCTTGAACAATTAAGGCCCCGGCGAGGATTCGATTCGCCGCTTCAGAGGGATGAGCGCTGTCCCAGAACACGTACTGGGTTGCATTGGAGCAAGTTCCTAATGACTTGGTATTGCACATTAATGTAGTCGTCTCCACAACTCCTGTCCCACAACATCCCCTTCCAGCTTCGGCAAACCCTGCAAGATATCATCAATTCACTGGCATGAATCAGGAGTTAATTCACAGGAGAACCGAAATGCAACGCCATTCAGTGGGGCAGAGAGTTTGTACCGTAATTTGAAGGAGAAAGAACCAGGTTGTAGAAGGGAGTGAAAATATCAAAGACAACAATCTTCAGCTCAGGATGAGCCCTTTGCAGTTGTGATGCAGCCACATTCATCTTCGCATTGAATCTTTGCGCATCTCTGTTGATCCTAGTTACGCATTTACCACTCTCGCGGTGTCTGTATAAAGTTTTAGCAATGGGGAGACAGCCTAGGGGAGGAAGTGAGGTTGCTCCTATTCGTCTTGCTCCTAAGTGATACAAATCCTGCAAATGAGTATCAATATCCTTCAGCTGAGCTCAACTTTTAAGGATAAATAAATAAATGAGAAGAAGATGTTTGTTGGGTATTAAGGCGCAGGCATAGCCATGGAAATGATGTCTGCCAAACCTTAATGAATTGTTTGAAGGTTCTGATGAGCATGGAGGAGTATTCATTTGGAGAGTAAACCTTGTTGATGAAGGGATTGACATAGTAGTTTTGGATGAAATCACTGCTTCCAAAACTCACTATATACAGCGCATCCTTGATTATCGACGCAGCTTGTTTACTATTTGTGGCGTTTACCAGCCTGTATCGATACTTTTTGAAGTGGTGCAGCTGCCGTGACAATGGGATAGCTCCCTGCAACCAAATGAATGTGTATCCAAGAAATTTCTGTCAGCCAAGTGGACATGAGTCTGCAACAGGTCGTCAAAAAACACACAAAATGTTTCGAAATGTGGAACCATACACTTAGTTGAGCTGTTGTTTCATCAAAACCAGATCCAGCAGATGCAAAATTAGCTCCAAGAAGAATGTTCCTCCTGAATTCCCTTCGACTATGGTATGCTGGTGCGTAAGTCTTGAAACCCAAAATGTCAGCTACGACACACAGGTTCTGAGACTGTTAGTCACATTTGGATCTAGAATAATATACTTGACTTACAAAACTAGCAAAAAAGATGAAAGTATGAGGGATGGGATTGCTGACCTGCAAAATCAGTTGCCAGTTTACCGTTACAGAACCTTCCGGTGGGTCTGTGGTTGGGAAAATCTCTGCCATAAGGTGGGTAGTTTGCTTTGAATACGGTGGGAAGGTAGTTGTTATTCCCTATGTCCACCAGGGAATCACCGAATGTAATAATCGCAGGCACCAACGAACTTGGAGTTTGTCCGATGACACCAGCTCCAAGAACCAAAATAACTGTTTGAATCAAACTAAACAACGACATAAGATTATATAACAATCCCATTTCTTGTACAACTACCTTCTGAAATTCAGGAAATAGCTGCCATTTCACAGTAAGAACCCATTCATCTTACTGTCAGACTTATTTTGGCAATAGTTTGGTTGGTCATATGAAGGTGATGCTTGTTAGAATTTTGCAGTGACTGGCCAAACTTCTTGATGTACACAGGCCTCAAAGAGAGCCTGGTTACGTATGGGTATCATGCCGGACTGAGAATCTATAAAATAGCCTGAATAAAAACCAAATCAAGATAAATTAGGCGAATAAAAGTGAAGAGTTCAGGAATGTATCAAGAGCACTCATTTAGTTAATAAGAGTATTACCAGAGCATGATTTGCATTGAATTGATCTAAGTGAATTTTAATTACACAGCTAAATTTAGTCATTCTAGATTTATGGTAACTGAAAAGATCCAGTTGAGAGATAGAGAAGCCACTCATTTTAATCCTCAAAACTCCATACCTTTGGTTGGACCTCGGTCAGTGATAGAGTGGATTGGAGATTGCTGGGGCTCTGTGGATTGTTCTGATTCAGGGAAATTTTCGGTTAAGCCAGGGGCAGCTTCACATAATGGTAAGTTAAAAAGCCACTAATCTTACCATAAATTTTAGGGGAAAGTAAGAAAAAATGTTTGTATTTTCGCTAATTGCAAATTTTCGGGCGTTATTATATACTATAGTTATTAGAACCGGCCCCGGATCGGCCGGTTGGACCGGGAACCGGACCTGATACCGGCCCAATTTGAAATTAATATAGAGTTGCACACTGAACCGGAAAAAACTGGATAAACAGGCTGATTTTTTACAAAATGGGTGAACCGGATCAGTCCGGTTGAACCGGTTTAGTGTAATTGATGACTTAATTAAGATTTAATTACATATCATTAATAGCTAAAAATCTATTTTATTATAATGTTTGAGTTGGGATTCGAACCCAGCCTTTTGGGCTTTCAAAGAGAAGCTCTAACCAACAACCATCAAAATATTTTATTATTCTTAGGATAACTAGCAGATTAAATTTGATTTTTAGAAATAATTACATTTAAATGGACCGACAGTTGAACCGGTGGTTCAATCAAAAAATCGGGAACCGGAGACCTGATCGGTTCAACCTCCGATTTCTGATAACTATGCTATATACAATTTGTAATTTAGGGATATTTCTCATTTTGGCCCCCAAATATAATTACATTATTTGTAATTACATCCAAATTACTTTTACTATTTTCAAAACTGGTCTAACCTTAATTAGATTTGACCTACCAATTTTCAAAACACCAATTACATTTTTATGATGCACACCAATTTTATGGTATTCACGAATAATGGTTGAAGATACTAAAGGGCGTGGAGGGTCTTGGGATTTGGCCTTCAAGTTTTGTTAAATATTTATAGGGATTGTTGTGCGCAGGCAGAGCCAGTTTTGTTATTCGCAGAGCATATGTGTATTTGGATTCAAATAAATTTTTTATTTTTAAATTTTTTTGAAAAAAATAGTATTTTTACTTTTTAAAATTTATTTTTTATTTTTTTATTTTTTTATTTTTAATTCATTTTTATTTTTTACAAAAAATTAATTTATTGTGAATTCAAATAGATTAATTATCAAAGAAAATTTAAAGAGATTCATTATAAGGATCCAAATGGGTAGACCCTAATTGCTTCAAGACCCAAATGGGTAAATCCCAACGGATCCAAAAATCCAAATGGGTATACTCTAATTTTATAGTTGTAGGTTTGGGCGGGTATGAGTCTGGGTCTACCATACCCAATTGACAGCCCTATTTTAGACTACCCACAAGTCATCGATGTCTGATAAAGAAGTAGTTGTACAATATGTAATTAATTGACTTCTAAGTGACTATATTATTGAAGTTCAAATGTGCAATTCAGATATAATTCTAACACAGGATGACTAACATTATATATCAATTATTATTTTTAACTGCAACATTGGAAATTATATACCAAGCTTAATATTAAATTTATTGCATACTAATAGGCATCAAAATAAAAAAAAATATTCCAAATGACATTTGGGGATAGTTGCAAATAATTTTGAATTTAATTTTAAAAACATCATGGTGTTTTTATGACAAATTTTACTTCATTATTTATTTTTTTAACCAATGTTGGACAAGAGATGGATGTACTTTCTCAGAGCGTTAGTAAAATTTAGAGGACACATCACTTGGTTAGTATATACAAATAGTATTAATAATCTCATTAATACATATTTGCATGAACTAAGTTAATCTCGCATGTGTGTGCCAAGTCCGGTATAACAAAGGTGCAAGTGGAGTGCAAGTGTTCTACTTGCACTAAGCCTCCAATCCAACAAGTCAAGGCCTCCAATTTATCATAGCCTGATGACCCATCAAATTTCATGTTTGGTTAGTATATACAAATAGTATTTATAATCTCATTCAATACATATTTGCACTCATGAACTGAGTTAATTTCGCATGTATGTGTACCAGACCCAGCCCAACACAGGTGCAAGTGCTCCATTTGCACCGGGCCTCTAACAGACCAAGACCTCCAATTTAGTAATCTCACATGTATTTGTCAGGTCCGGCCCAACACAGGTGCAAGTGCTCCATTTGCACCGGGCCTCTAACAGACCAAGACCTCCAATTTAGCCAGTTCAGGCCTCCAGCTCCAGCCCATTGTATTTCCTCTCAAGCATAGCCCGATGGCTCATCAAATTTCAGACCTTTAAAATAAATTGGAAGCTCACAACCAACTCAGCTAAGTTAAATTTATGTTTATTAACAAAGCATAATTTAATTTTACAATATTTCGGTGGCAACAAATAACAATATTAATAAGAATTAATAAAATCATTTATTCTCTATGGATAATGAATTCTGAAATTTCAAAATTTCAAAATTTTAAAATTCTAAAAATAATAAAAAAATACGCTAAAGCCTCAAAAATATTTAAAATTTAAAATTGTAAGTTCTATTTTTTTAATTAGTACGGTTATTTTTTAGTAAAATTACATATTATTTCAGTTTTCAACATGTCCTTAGGCCTCACTTTTAATTTCGTATCAGACCTCCAAAATATCGGGACCAACACTGATGTGTACGCATGATAATTCTTTATTAAAAGTAAGTTGTATTCCTTATTCGCTTGTTATAGATAATTTTATTCAGGAGCTTTCACAAGCTAAGTGTTTCCTAGATCGTGCTCAGCTCGTTAACTAAACAAACTTAGAGTTCAAGATCGAGTTTTGCTCATTTATTAATCATCAAGGTTTTGACCGAGCTCATCACGAGTGTATCGGTTCATTTGTAATCCTAGTAAAGAGTGTAATCTTTCTTCTAGCTATTGATGTATCGAATAGTCCTTCATCCTGATATACAAAACTGAGTGGATTAATGAAGTTAATACTAGTTATTGATAAATTTAATAGACTGTATTTAATTTTTTTTATTTTTAAAGTTTAAAGTAAAATATTCAAATTAGTGATTTATATTTGGTACAAAATGATTTTTGTCATGAATTAGTAAAACAAAATAATTCATATTTGATTTTTTCAGGTAGATGTAGTTATTAAATATGCATTAAGATTTTTAAGAGACAAATAAAAATAAACAAATAGTTTCGATTAAAAAAGAACAAATGGCGTAATAAACTGTAATAAATTGGGACATTCGGTGTACCCTTTTCACTTCTTATTGGTTCTCCATGCCTTTGTTCTTAATATGTCTCGCAGCGTAGAGAAGTCTTTTTGGCTTGGATAAGATGTTGGGGTCAATTTCACTTTTTTTTATCCATAAGAAACGACCATTGATAGTGATGTGGTATAAAATCTTTTTTAAGAATAATTGAGCAATAAATAGTTCATTATATGAAACTAACAAAATTACAATGATAATCTATATTCATATTTAAGTAGCATCAATCTATGACTTTAAATTCAACAAATTCTCTTTACTATATTTTTTGCTTCGTTTTCTATCATTTTTGCACCATTTCTTCTTTCTTTTCCACACTACCCTACTTTTCATTTTTGCAGTTAACAACTGAAAACATTCCTATTAGTTTTGCACTTATTAACTTTGAAAATCACACATGGCGCAGTCTTACTTAATTAGCTGCTTATCTATATGCCACGTGGATTTTTATAGTTCATAAAGATGAAATTCAGCCATTTTCGTGTTTCATAACTATGAAAATGTCTAATGCAATTATACGTTTCATAACCGCAAAAACTCTTAACAAGTATCGCAGTTGTGAAGTACGAAAATGGATTAACATATTCTCACAGTCAAAAACCACGAAAGTTATATGTAAAAATTGGCATATTTTTGAAAATTTTAACCTACCCTCAACTCGTCAAAATTGGATAAATGTTACACGTATAATACCATAAAAGTGTCAAATTTTAATTAAATAAAACGAAGACTTCAATGTAACCTGTTACACAAAAACTTAGTAAAATGTAAAATCTTAAAACATAGCATTGGAGAACATAAACATATTAATCAAGTCATTTTAGAATAACCAAATAAGTAGATCCTAATTTATCTGCATTGCTTCTGTCTATCGATGGAGTAAATAATGCTGCCCTTTTGGGGCGCGTTGACTGTATGGGGATAAAATGTTATGGATCCTGTTGAGCCATGGATAACAGAATGACTTTTAACACGCCGATGATCTCGTCGTAATGATGTTCAATCTCTGGCTCGTCAGCAGTGTCTTCTTACCTATTCTCTGGCTTGTCAACATCAGTAGTGTTTTGCATCGAGTTAGGCCCTCCCATTCCATCGATTACATACTTAAAGTCAAATATTGATAACTTGTTTTTTTTTTAAAAATTACGGAATAAGAATGATGAGTACCTTCTGGTAGATGGATCTGGGCATGATCAATGAGAATGAGTTTTGCATCACTCATGTCGTGTAAGTGAGAACAACATGAATGAAAAAGATCATGCACGACCTTCTTCACAATCCTCCTTCACCCAAGAATATTTTGGAGGCCTCCTTTACTATCACATAAGAGTCTTCAACTGTAAAATCAGATACAGTGAAATGTAATTATTAGTTTACTCAATAATTGCAAATCAAATAAATAATAATTGTTTTACTTACTAGAGTAGTGTGATCGGTTGTGAACAGCTTATATGCATTCACATGAAAATGTGAAGATTGAAAAATCTTCAGTGTGATTCTATCATAACATGCATCATATGGAGTGTGAGCATCTATATCAAATACATCCAAGCTGATAACCATGCGATCCTGCCTCTTGCCCATGATTATACAACACTGGTACTCCACAGTCTAATATATCTTTCTTTTCCTCCTTCTAACCTTATGCAAGTTGGAGTGCCCATCTCTAGGCGGCTCTAGAATAACTAGTATCCACCTAGACTGGCGCATTACTCAGAATGAGTAATTCTACTCCACTACGTGGAAGCATATAAGGGGCACCTTTGCACTCCATGTGCGGTGTCTCTATAAACAAAGGTGGTTGACCCCTGAAGACAGTCATCGACATAGGATCTCACTTCAGAACAATTGGACTCTATTGATCTAGTTGGTCTTTGTAATATAGCAAGGCCTGCCATAAACTCCACACATACGTCTGTGTCCCTGGTTTATCTATTTAATAAGGAACAAGTTATTTATGTAAAATATATACAAATGTAATTAAAGGGAGAGACTGATCATAGTTACAAAAACATACCTAGAAAAAATAGTAAGAAATATAAGTGGATGGACTTTTGCACCTTCTAGCGATGCATGATAGGGTAGTCCTATTTGGTGTGATCGGCCTAAAAGGCATTCGCTCCCAACACCTGTATTGTAGCAGTAGTAGCGTGCCTCCTATTTGCTTATTTTTCTCAACATAAGTGATAGTATAGAAACTTGACAACTGCACCTCCTTAAGCGGTGACAAAGTTGATGTTTTTAAGGTGCGACATGTATTGTAAATTGATCTCATTTGTTCGTCGTGTTCATGGGGAATGAAGACCCTATCATACAGAGGATGTATGCCTTAGTGTCCTTCATTAGTGTATGCTTGTTAGAATCACCCAGCGGGATCACCATTTGTCCCGCAGATCAACTGAGATGCACAAAGTAAGGTGACCTCTCCCGATCAAGATCATGTCTTTGGAGCTCTAGATGGGTAATGGACAAATCACCAAAATCCTTATTACCACTTACAGACGGTCCGTCAATTGGTAAATCGGATAACAGGCCTACGTCATGTAGAGTGTTTGTATATTCCAAAGACATTTTTTTAGAAAATCACATGTGGTTGTGGGACATGTGTGGCATCCGTTGTCTTTGGAATATTCCTGTCATTTTTAGAGACTTACCAATGGGTGGCTTGCTATGCATCACTTCTCGCTCGGAGAGCAAAAACATTTTTTTTTTAAATTTTGAATAGTCATCAAGCTTTTGCTGAAATCTTTCTATTATTTGATAGTGTCTTGGATTTCCAATATCACCAACAGCTGAAAATACATTAAGAGTCTCAAATAAACCACACGTATTTGCATAACATCAGTTGCTATGAAGAAAGTCGTGTGGACTGTTTATACACATACACTTTTGTATTTTCATTAGTACATAAGTAGTTTTTATGGTGCTTACTTTAGATGGAATTTAGCCAATAGATGATGCTTTTACTAAATTATGACTTCTAAAATGATGTTGAAAAAAAATAAACGTTGTCTTAAAGGTAAATAATTATCAACTGTTTTTTTTTATTTTAAAACGCCAAATCCGGTACATAATGGGCCGCAAAATGTCTACAAGTCTTTCGATTTGTTTCCAGCCAATTGCTTTTTGGCCTCAAAATTACATTATTTTGGTATTGGTTAAAGCCGCGCTGAATTCTTTTTTTGAGAAGAGTGATGCCAAAATATCACATGTTTCGTTTACCAATTCCACATCTTCGATTCTGACTAACAGAATCTTATTAATTTAACAATTTCACATCTTCGATTATTACTAAAAACTCTTATCAATTTTAATCTTGAGAACATTTAAGGACTTATTCACTCTTATTTTCAATAACTTATATATTTTGTCATCCTTCAGATGTGGTGAGTTTTTATTACCGGCTACTATCAATATTTGGTCAACTGAAATAAGAATTAGTACAAGACTTCCATTATGGATAGTTGCATTCATTTAATTTTCCACTGATTCAATCATACTATCAAAATCCGCCATGAAAAGCGCAAAAGATAAAGCGTACCTTGAGTGCGATTGATTCCTAATCCTGCTTCACATTTTCTAACTGTTCTTTAATGGAGTCTCGTCGCACGACAATACTCAATTAACATATTCCTATAATCACTTGCAAGCTCCCACATAAAGTCTTGGACTGTTTTTACCAATATGAGATCTGTAGAATTTTCAATTCATAAAGATGAATTTTATTCATTGTAACAAATTTTATTTATTTCTCTTCATTAATCGAGAGTGAAAATTATTCTCATCCAACATTCTTGAATACTAGACAGCCAACACCCTTTGGGCGTATACATTCTTCTGCATTTGTCCAGTTAATCTTAGATGATAGAATTTTGATTGTCATTGATGACATGTGCTCTGTTACAAATTTAAATTTAGTCAATTTCTATGTACCCTTTCGGCAAGAAATTTTTGAGTGCACCCAATCCACCACATAAATAATCATCACGTGGCACGTTAATTTTTCAATTTATCACGTGGCGGCTCCTTATTAGTTGTGAATTTTCTTTAACTTTTCAACGGCGTCATTCCATTGATCAAAATATGACATGACAGCACCTAATAATTTTCAACAAGGTGTTGGCCTAGTGGTACTGGGTGTTGTCTAACAACATCAAGGTCATGGGTTCAAGCCCTGTTGGTACCGCATTTACGCTTAGATACGCTGGAGGTGCGCGTGAGCTGGCCCGCAGTGAGTATGAGCGTACACTATTAAAGTGGAGGGGGTGTGCGGCCCCTGACCACCTAGGGGAGGTGGGAACCACTATCCATCCCCTATATAAAAAAAAAAAAAAAAAATGATGACATGACAGCACCTAATAATTTGTCCCATTTTGTCCGGAAACCAATACCGTTTGGAGCCCTCGTTACATAAGAAAATGAACTGCAAGACGGAAGCCAATTCATAGAGAGATAAATTTTGGCGCCAAGAAAGAAATGAGGATTAGAGAGGTTCCATCTCCGTCAGCCGACTCTCAAACGCAGCTCCTCCTCTCTCAGATCGAATCTTCCATCCACCAGGCAGAGAATCTCTCGTCCTCTGAGTCTGCCGTGGCTGCCGAATCCCTGGCCTCCGATCTCCGCATCCGTCTCACGCATCTCGCCAACCTCGCCCCCTTCCCCGCCTCCCTCCAGCTCCACTTATGGAAGCTCAGCTACCGCCTCTGGAACGCCTGCGTCGACCTCTCCAACACCTCCCGCAACGGCGACCTGCGCACTGCCA
>NQLW01000059.1:883936-912140 GCA_002312845.1 Kalanchoe fedtschenkoi
AGTGCTGCTGGAGATGACCACCCTAGCTTGTCTGTTTTGGCCGTCAAGGCATGGTTAGGGCTGGGCAGGTATGAAGAAGCCGAGAAGGAGCTTAAGGCTATGGTTGCCAATAAGGGCATTCCAGAAGGTATTTGGGTCTCAGCTGTGGAGGCCTATTTTGAAGCCGCTGGAGCTGCTGGTGCTCAGACATTGAAGGATGTTTTTCTGGGGCTGCTTGTGAGGTGCCAAGTCAGTGCTGCCTTTGCTGTAAGGGTTGTGCACAGAATTATCGGAGATCATGCCAGCAGCAGCTTAGAGGGGTCTGATGTGAGGGCTAAAATAGTAGCTGAGCTAGTCTCAGAGGAAAGGGTTGCGGCACTATTTGCAGGAGACAGTGCAGCCAAGCAGAGAACCACCTTGCATTCTCTTCTGTGGAACTGGTAAACTAGTGATACAATAGTTATATCTTACAAAATAATGGGGCAGCTCAACCTAGTGAGTTGTAAGTATATGACTATAGAGCATGACTGATACTACAGTGAATGGGTTGCATAATTCTCCTTGTTTACATTTAGAGAAACATGATCAGTTCAACTTTTTTGACTTGTCTGTTTTGTGTAGGAGACAATATTGTATCAGTTTACCAACTTCTTCACTGCAGAATAGTTTCATTTCAGGGTGTGTAAGGGTTTTATTTGTAATCAATGTATTTGGAAGATTACTTGAAAATTTGGAACATGAGAGGTTGTTAGGATATATATATATATATATATATATATATATATATATGAAAATGAATGATAGAAGGGGGGGGGGGGGTTAACTTTACCTTTGGTAGCCAACAATCTGTCTTGAGCCATTTAACATGTCTTTGTGCTGTTGCACTACTCTACAAGGCAAGTTTCCATTATCAGGATGGTAATGAACTTGTTGGAGACAACAATCTGTTAGTTGTACTTATTGGACTAAACTTCTTTTACTACCTTTTGAATGTTGAGTTTTATTTCTGTTGAAGCTTTTGCCAATTTATTGTGTGTAGTTTCATCTCTATGATTTCCAATTCAAGCTCAGGCATCATCTTCTAGTTATTTACTGATGAAAATTTACTGAAATCCTTCCTGAATTTGATGTTTTTAAATTTCTGTCTCAAGCGCTGCTGATCACTTCCGTTCAAAGAAATACAAGATAAGTGCAGAGATGTTTGAGAAATCAATGCTTTTTGTGCCATATGACACTGAAAACAGATCCCTGCGAGCAAAGAGCTACAGAGTTCTGTGCCTCTGCCACCTTGCTCTATCTCAACTTGATCAGGCTCAAGAATACATTGATGAGGCTGAAAAGGTATTCTGTTTTAAATTTTGGTGGTGTACTTTTTATGTTTTCCATTTAAGCATTATTTTCAGCGTGAACCCTCCTCTATATATATATAGATTGAACTCCACCCTCTGTATATTTAATTGACCTATTAGGTATACTGTGAAGTTTAAAATCTTTGTTCTTTCACATTACATCCACAAGGTTTCTGCATTTTTACAGCAACTTTGTTGGGTGCCTGCTAGTGCTAGTATTATTCACATTGGATGATCTCAACTGTCCAATTCTAACTTTAATTTCTTCTCTTTGAAGCTGGAACCTAACATCATTTGCGCATTTCTTAAGGTAGTCCTGTTCTATGTGTAGTAGTTCTGGTTACCTGCTACTGTACGTGGACCCTAATGCAAACCAATGCTCATTGAATTTTGTAGTTCAAGGTTTATCTCCAAAAGAAGGATTACGAAAGAGCCAAGAATCAGACAACTGCAATGGCAACTTGCATTGACTTCACACCTGACTTCCTCTCCCTTTCAGCTCACGAGGCCATAGCTTGCCATGCTATTTCGGTTGCTGTTGCTTCTCTGTCAAATCTCCTGGAATTGTATTCGTCTGGAAAGCCTATGGCAACACCTGAAGTTGTAGTGATTCGTACTATTGTGACAATTCTTACTCAAAGTGACGAACAAGAGCCATCAATACTCAAATTCATGAAACACGCTCACATGAAGATGTCTATGCTTGGAGCTGAGTGTTTCTTTGGGAAAGGCGAGACTGGACGGCGAGAACGTAACTGGTTTGCAGCAACTTCCTGGAACATTGGTGGAAAAACTGGGAAAGAAGGGAACTATGAATTATGTGCTGAATTCCTCATGTTGGCATCAGAGTTCTATGGTGTCATGTCTAATGACCAAGAAGAGGAAGACAGTAGCATGGTATGCAAATCGTTGATACTTACTGTATCAGCCATGTTGGCAACTGAGACGCAAAGAAACTGCACATTAAGTGCACCTGATGTTGAAAAAGCTGGTGAACTGCTAGTTAGAGCTGGAAAGGTAAGTAAGTTATTTAAGACTTCCTGCGTGACGCGCGCAATCATGCTTTACTGATCTATTTATTCATATCATCAGATACTACCTTCGGTCTCATCTGGTTCCGGATCACGACTTGGTGATGGGCTGGGTACCACTGTTGAGGCCAACATAACCTTCATGTACACCTTTAGTGCATATCACATATATGGCAGGCTTAATGATGCATCTTCTCTACAAAACCTAATAGAGAGATTTGCCAGTTCATCTGTCTGCAGTCCAGACTACCTTTTGCAGATTGGCCTGAGTGCCTCACAAGGTCCACAGACTAATTATGATATTGCGTCATTTGCTTTAAACAAGTGTCTCTCGGGTTTCCTGTCATCTAATTCACCAGATTATCCAAAAGTTGCTCTCATATTAAGGAAGCTCATTACAATGTCAAGCACATACAAAGGTGAAACTGATGATGATGCAGTGTACAACATATACAAGCAAGCGTCCCAAATTATGGTGGGTCTTATGGAAGGTGAGTACCCAAGCGAAGAGGGTAAATGGCTGGCTATGACAGCTTGGAACCGTGCTGCTCTGCCTGTTCGTCTCGGTCAGTTTGACTTGGCTAAAAAATGGATGAATATGGGGTTAGAACTCGCCAATAAAGTATCTGGAATGGGGACGTACAGATCATGCATGGAAGACTTCCTTGCCAGCTTTAACCAAAAATTGAATAATCAAGAAGCTGCATGAGTTAGCAGAGTGATCGAATCTTCATGTCGGCGCTTGGGTCAGTAACGTTACTTTTTATTTCTTGTTCTGTCAGAACAGCTTCATAAAGGTGCCGAGTAACAAGTATCTCATTTAAACAGGCTTAGTAATTTTCTCTCCAGTTAAGGTAGCTAACAGCTAAGGATTATGGAATCCAACAATTAGCTAAGGATTAATGATTACAAACGTTAAATAGTTACTTCTTTTATATGTGCAGCCCATGGGTGTCCCTTTTACTATTATTGCTCTATTCTTTTTGTACGAATAATTCTGTGTAGTCTGAGAATGATAAGGTGTTCAAAACTAAATGAAATTTATGGCAATGAAATTAGAGATAGTAATTAAAATCATTCCTGAAGAAAAAAAAATTATATTCCATTCTCCCTTTAAACATTATTATCCATAATCTTTGAGAATGTCTCCATAATCCGTGAGACCACATCATGTGGTCACATAGATTAATATTAAACCTCCAAAATTTTGTCACTGATAAATAATAGTGGAATAATTTTCATGACTAACTCGATATGCGCAGTCTCTCTGCATGTAAGCTTTGTATAGATGCTATGTGTCATGGTCCTAGCGTAACGATTTGTATTTTTGATTTTTTTAAGCACTCTGAGATATTTTTCTAGATTATTTTTAGCCAAGCATCATCAAATGATGCGTGAAAGGATCTCTATGAATGGACGCACCTTACTCATTTCGGATATCTGATAATCCATGAGATTCATCTTGAGATTTCACCTAGTTGTTCCTCAGCTAATGTCAAGAATCTCTTCCCAAGTTCTCTTCCGATTCTCATATCACATTAAGAGAAATCCAATCTAACCTCTCTAGTCCTTTATGCTCATTCTCCAATGGGTTAAGGTATTAACGTCTACCTAGCCTCGACCGGCGACTCATTGCGTGTTGTCGGAGTCTAGCCCCAATTGAACAACGTCCACAAGGTCAATACCTTATGGAGATCTTCGAGGCTCCATAGACTCTCGAAAACTCGCCCTCATGTCTCATATGAATTGGACTCACTTAGGACTCGCATCCGATCACTTACTTCAGGAGTGACCGAACTCATCATCACTCCCCCTAAATAGATAATGGAGCCGATGTGCTCGCGAGCTGCTCGCGAACGAGCTCGGTTAGTACTCGGTCAAAGCTCGTTTGTTAATAAACGAGTCGATCACGAATAATAATTATAAGCTCGTTTAATAAACGAGCCGAACATGAGCAAGGGGGTGCTCGGCTCGTTTATGTTCGCGAACAAGCTCGATAAGAAGCTTGATAACTCTATTAAAAAGATCGAGGACTTACCGACTTAAGTTAGAATGTACTTCAAATTCAAACATGTCAATTTATCGTAACAAGAGTTAAGATTTTAAAATTAGTGAATATGGCTACAATAATTAATATAAATTTTGTCTAATGTAAATGAAAGGGATGTAACTTATGTCTGTCGTTTGAGCCAAACATAAACAATGAGGCATTCGACTCGTTTAAAAGCTCCATTCAAACTCGTTTACAGCTCGTTTAGACTCGACTACGAACCTTTTTATAAATTTATAAAATTACTAGTCAATAAAGTAAGATTTTTTAACAAGTAGCTCATTCAAAACTCGTTCAAACTTGTTTAAATACTCATTTATAATATATATTAAATTTTATATTTTATCAATCCAAATGTTCGAATAAAGCTCGAGCTCGGTTCAAACTTGTTAAAATTAAACGAGCCGAGCTTGAACATGTATTTTAAAAGTTCGTTAATACTCAGTTCGACCTCAAACTCGTGAAATTTTAAATAAACGAACATGAACACATTACTACTCGGCTCGATTCAGCTCGTTTGCACCCCTATATGTTCTAGCGGCAAACTGGCCACAACATTGCTGAAAAAAGGTAAAAAATTATGATAGAAAACCTACATAGCAAATTGGTCGTAAACTAGACTGAAATAAGGGAAAGGCAGAATAATAGCTGGAAATCTGGTGGTGGTTAGTTGTCGCCCATAGTTCCGGAAATGGTCGCAAACATGCCTGAAAATTTGACCGGAATATCCCCGAAGATGTTTACCGGGGGGAGCGGTTCCAACCGGACAATTTTAACCGGAAATATATTTTCCGGTGCTTTTCCGGCCGAAAATATGGTCAGAAAGTGACTTTATTCTGGTAGTGTCTTCGGATTTTTGTTTCAAAAAGTACATTCAAACTTTCTTAGAGAAATCGTAAGTAAATCTAACATAATATATCCACATATTGAAGTTTTTTTTTTGCTAGATTAATTAAGATCGGACTTGATAGTTGAAAGGGATTACATGTCCATGACCAATTGGACAGCCTTGGGTGCAAATTAAAGAAAAAAAATTGGGGCCCGTATGGCCATGACACATACAGCCGACCTTGGCAGTAGCAGCCATGGCTGTGTTTTCCTTATTGTTTTGATTTGTTTCTTTTTTTATACATAAATATAAATATAACTATGTTGTGATTAGATCAGGAATACACATCAATGTCTCTTATAATAATTATTTAATGTTGACATATGGAAAATTTATTAATTTTGACCAACAAAACCGGAGTCAAGTTACCGAACGAATTGATTGTACGATTTCAAGCTTAGCTTGAGGTGAGTAAATAATTTCTTCGTATTTCGTTTCGTATAAATTAAATATATAACTGTTAATAAAGCATATTGGGTATAATACGTTCATAATATATACACACGTGGAAAAGTGAAAATTTTATATTGAGCATTCATTCATTCACGTGCATACACGCTGCATCATGTCTGCGACGTTCTGTTTATGTGAAAAGATAGCGCGTTCTTTTATAGGATTGATTTTATGATCTGGGTCGCCAATGACGACTGACTAGCCAAAAAGGACTTACGTCGCAGTTCATGTCTGTCACGCATTCACGTTGCATTTGACACATGCCTTTTTGATGTGATATAAAAAAATGTGTGCTAATATAATGATAAATAAACCCCCACGTACACAATAAAAGTACGAACTGTGAGCGAGCCGCACGTTATAAATAAGATATTAATTATAATAAAAGAAATCTCCCATTCGGCTTGCCTAATACGTAGTGAGTTGTTTATTCAATGAGTCTTTTGACTTACCCACATATCTAAATTCTCTTTTCAGATCAGTAATCATTCAGTTAGTGACGGTGATCGGGTAGCAACGAACGAGCTTTTCAGTACGGTGTCATCCAGTGTTCAGTTATTTACTTCTTTTATTCTTATTTACCTCCTCATTTCGTTAGTAGTTGCTCTGATGTATTTGGGTAAGATCCTGAGTTGGTTTTGAATAGTCTAAATTTTAAATGTTATTTTATTTAATATGTTGAATATCTGACTTTGACTTTTCTTTCCTGAGGCCTGTTTGACTAAAAGTCAACAGACAAGTCAAATGTCATCGCGATCCTCATTTTTTTTGAGGTCGTGACACATACAATAGAATGCACATAATCTAGAATCCCTTCATTTGTGTGTTTTTCAGTCTTGAAATTGACTTTAATTTTCCTTTTAGAATACAAAACTTATAGAATTGGAGCTTCCAGTTTTTAACACCATGCAACAGATTTCTTTTATTTAATTGAGTCATATCACGCTCGCTAAGATGATCAAGACGAATATGCCACAACTTCGTAATAATATCTGACTCAACAGAATAAATTTCACCTTAAACTTTACTCACTAACAGTTTTTAAATATTTTCTGCAATCATCTTTCCTCTTATCACAGTCAACACGCCTTTAACAATTATAATGGTTTCCTTATTCTCATTTACCTTATGAATAAAATCATTCTTATGCAAAGTGGCTAATGAAATCAGATTCTTCTTCAATTCAAGTACATGTCTAACATCACACAATGTTCTCACCATTCCGTCATGCATTCTAATTCTGACCTCACCAATACCAACAATATTGCAATATTTATCTATCACCCCCTAAATAGACTTAACTAGAATTAGCCAACTTCTATGTGGAGAATCACTCCATGTTATGCGTGATATTATAAGAGCATCCTGAACCAATAATATAATCCAATTATCTACAAAATGAGTAGTTGAGACTGAAAGCATATTGTCGTCGCTGCAATCAAAATCATTATGCACCACATTAACATACTTTGATGATCCTCCTTTCTTCCCATTAGTCAGCTTCTTTCATGCTAGACAGTCCCTCTTCATATGTCTCGACTCCTTACACATGTAGCAAATATTCATTTTTTTGCCTTTTGATTTTGACCTAGAATTTTGTTTTCCAAAACCATCATTCTCAAACTTGCTTTCACGGTCCTGATTGCTCTTGATGTACAAACTGTCAGTTTGTGAAGAATTCTCTCTTGCATTTTGCTTTCACCGGTGTTGAACCAATAAGGCTACAATAATCTCCTCAACTTTGATAGTTTCTTTTCTATGTGTAAAGGTGGTCATCATATGTTCGTAAGAAGAAGACAACAAACACAATAAGATCATTGCTCTGTCTTCATCCTCAATCTTCCCTCAAGCTGAGCGAGATCTATGATGATTTGATTAAAGACATTCACGTGCTAAGTCAAATCACTATGTTCCTTCATTTTTAGCTCATACAGCCTCTGGTTTAGATACAGTTTATTTGGAAGAAATTTTGACATAAATTGGTATTCCAACTTCTTTCACATTTATTCTCGAAATGATAGACTCATCACATGGTACATGACCTCCCAAACTACCAACAAAATCATTATCTTAACCTTTCAAACTATCAAGAGTCGGTGAAATTAAGTATAAAATAAATTAAAAAATCATTACTTATTAAGAAACCACTTCCCTTAAACATCATTCCAAAAAAGTTTTATGGAACCAATGTGGGATTATTGACGTCTTAGGAATTGGTTGACGACGCCCAGGGCAAACTATTTTGGATGACCCGATCACTTTTCCCACTGAGCATATCCCGCCCACTTCATATAGCGTTAGAAGTTGGACAGCTTTATTGAAAGACCAAAAAAAAAAAAAATATACTCTCTCTGTCCTTTTTTATATATCACTTAATTAATTTTTTTGTCCATTTTTTTTTGTCACTTAGCAATTTTTAATGCATATTTAATGTTAACAACTAACTTAAAACGTCAAACATTAATCACATCTTTATCATAATCAATAAAAAAATCATTCATCACCAGTAATAATCTACTAGTTTTATTTTTTGCACAAATTTTTTTAGAAAAAACACCAACCACCTACTCATTAAATTTGTTCAACCGCTAGCATTAACTTCACCTTAATTTACTCAAATTAACCTTAAACGACATGTATTAGAGGACGAAGAGAGTACCAATCTAGTGAATGAGAGACCCATTAAACTTAAACACTACTCCCTCCGTCCTCTATTACATGTCGTTTAAGGTTAATTTGAGTAGATTAAGATGAAGTTAATGTTAGCGGTTGGACAAATTTAATGAGTAGGTGGTTGATGTTTATTTGAAAAAGTTCGTGCAAAAAGTAAAATTGGTAGATGATTACTGGTAAGGAATGTATTTTTTTTTATTATGATGATAAAGTGATTAATGCTTGACATTTTAATGTAGTTGTTGATACTAAATACGCATTGAAAATTGTTAAGTGACAAGTAAAAGTGGACAAAAAAATTCGGTTAAGTGACATGTAAAAGAGGACAGAGCGAGTATTCTGTAATTTATTGTGTGACATTCCCCATGATATTTTTTATGCGTCCATTACGGTTTATTTATCGAAGATACGCCTAAACATCATACTAGTGAAAACAGGGTCGGTGACGCTATGACGCAGGAATAAATATTGTTTTTCACTGACTTTGAAGTACAAAGTAAAATCACTTGTAAACCCAAGAACCAAAAAATTTAATCAGTCAGTTGCAAAACTCTCTCTAATCGAAAACAGTCCCAGGCATTGATTTGTGGAAGACGCTGCTAATGTGACAGTTGGAGACATCAGTTTTCCCTCCTGCATGCTTCTTCATGTGGTATCACAGAGCTTCTCAAGATGTATTAGTCCAAACGGATAGTGGCAGGTAACACACTACTTGGACTCACATTCTGTTATTGCACAGCTTATGAGCAGATCAAAACTCATGCAATCCAATGAGAGGATAAAGTTCGAGGTGACCCCACCCCCACTCGACTTAACTTAAATCAATAAGGTTGACGATTTTCATTCAGGAACAATTTCTCTAGAAGCTCAGCCCGTCTCAGCTCACCAGTATCACTGAATTTTAAAAAGTGCCTTCAGTTTCACAACAAGCTTCCAGTCCTCTATAGACAGATCATCCTGTATTTCCATTCAGGGTGAGAAAAAGTTATCTCAAAACTAATTACTCAATCATAAAAGAGCAAATGATGGTGTTGACTTACTCTATAGTTCTCTTTTAGCACGTCGATGGACCTTCTTGAAATGTGACTGACAAGCTCGTCTTCAATCTCAAAATGTCTTCCAAACATTTTTTGCTGCTCCTCTGGATTGGAGCCAACAATCTGCATACCATACAATGTTTCATGGATACAAGACTTTAGAAACACAAGGTAAGCACTGCATAGTAACAATTGTGTAAAAACACATGCAATGCATATATTTGTCTTCATTTAAAAAAAAGAAGTTGACAGGGAGTGTGCTGATTTTGTGATTTCAAATCAAACAATCTATAAAACTGAAAAAAGCTAGATAGCCAAACGGTTTCTTTATCTCAGATTAAATTGATTGCTTGGCATATTTTGTTTCTGTTGAAAGCATTTAGGTTTGCTCAGTAACATTCGAGAGCAAGTCCTATTACAGAAAATTCAACGTGAATTGTAAAGCAAAATAAAACAAAAGAGCGTAGAGTGAATTTTCATACCTTGATGGCAACCTTTTGGCCTTTCTTTGCAATATCCACAGGCTTGTGGTTATTTTCAATGGAGGCAATGCGGCCAATGTCTATGAATTCCTTTTGAGGGATACAAATAGGCGTTCCAACCTGTTACAGGATGTCAAACGATTTCAATAACGCAACAGACTTTTCCAAAAGAATAGTTACACATATTATCACAATTCAAAGACTTTTATAAAACCTCTAGTATAGGCTACTCTCAAGGGAATTGTAAACAATGTCATCGTAAATAGCATTTAGATAGATGATTCATATCCACCAGCACTAATTAAGCTGGTCCCATATGGTAGATTTAGTCAATGAACTTTCTACATAAGATAAATATGCAGCGGAACATATATAGCTAAAATAACCTTTTGGTTAAAAACACAATACAATGAGCAATAGATACCATTAAAAATATTTACCTTGGCAATTCCTTCAAGCACATCAACTCCGAGCACAATTGGATCTTTCTTGTTGAAGACGCAATTGGGCATAATCTTAAGAACACAAGGAAATACAGCTTCGTCTGCAGCTTCTTTTTTCTTCTCCTCTTTCAGAGTGTCAATATAAGCCTTGAACTGGTCAAACAGATGATATATAATATCTGCAATAAATATTTTCACACCATACTCTTCTGCAAGTTCACGAGCCTCTGGAGTAACTTTGACATCAAATGCCAGAATAGCGGCATATTCTTTCTTCTTCTCAAGCATTACGCTAGCTTTCATAACGTCCTTCTTGTGAACAGGGCCTATACTTATACCACTAACTGGGATATTCACAGCAGGTGTCTTCAAGAACTCGAGCAATGCCTCTAGAGATCCAAGTGTTGATGCTTGAACGCATACTCCCTCGCCTGTCTTATCAATTCTGTTCATGACCGATTTCATGTCTTCCATGGCTTCTTCTTTCACGTCTTCCACATTATCCTCAGGTCCCACAACATAGAGACCAGTGCCAGCGACAGCATGCTCCAGCCCCTGCTTCATCCAATATGATGAGTGTGACATGTAATATTATGTTCTAATAATATCAAATCCTTAATCACTATCACGAGAAAACCCAGCAATGAAGTTTAAGTCACCTGTGCAGTGATCTTGATACCCTGTGCAGCCTTGATCTCTTTGTGATGTAAATATGTGCCCTGAAACAAAAAGCATATACAAAATAAGTGCGCCCTCCTATTCAAGAAAAGTATTATATCAGAACTCAGAACACATGCACGAGATTAAGCACGCCAAGAAATCCGGACTAAGTACAAGCGCAATCAATAAATCTGGTTATATTAATAGGAAGATTTATTAACATGGATTCTTGTGCCTATGTAATTGGTTAGCACTCGAGTATCTCCACGCATTGATACCACAAGTCAAAACTGGAATTATATGGAATGATATATGTAGGTAGAAAAAAATAGAACTAGCCTCCCAGTTCAATTTAGGGAGAGTGCTCCGATTAAAATAACCCCATGACCCATATTACCACAAAAATTGGTTAGTCCTGACAAATAATTCCAATTGCTTTGCCATTAACTAGAATCTTCTGCTTTTTCGCACAAAGAATCATATAATGAAAAAAAGATGTACAATTGATCAAGCAACCTAGAAATTTGCAACGACAAATCTTAATCAATTGTACAACATACACATCCAATATAAAAAAAGCTAAAAAGAATTCCATGATTGACAAAGTTCCTGGAGTATAGAATTGTCTATTCTTAAGCGAACTAAAGCATTTCAGCTCCAAGAACAAAATAAATTGATGGATGGGTTGGGCAGTTTTGGAGGATGAGGTGGTGGTTCAGAGGCATAAGCACCAAATTAGAAAACACTGCAGACATAACCCCATCAACTTGAAAAATGAGGGTAAGACACCATTGTAAATGGTATAAAAGAATTTGATGATGTATAACACATCTATAAGAAATCCAGTTTCTATGAGAAGAAAAAATGTGCAGCAACATTGCTGTTCATGTAATTATAATGTTATGGTAACTTAGTGAAAAGTTTTTTTGCAGTATTTGGGTCCACCACATTGTTTCCACTTCCTTATAGGATTTGAGTGTAATATAAAAATCCACATGAAAGATATGTTTGTAATAATATCATGCTCTGCTCAACTATTTGCAAGCCAAAGCACCACTTACCAAACCCTATTCAAAGGTAAAAGTTAAATCTCAAGAAATGGCAAAATTACCTTCACCCGTAATTCCTTCATCGGGTGCGGCGTTAGCAGAGCTCGAATAGTGGTAACAATAGGTCCCTACAAAAGTAGTATTAATTGACAAGATTTCAAGTGGACTCGAGCTAAGGTATTCAAAAAGAGGTATGCTTGCCTGCATGCCGCATACAACAATCTGATCTCCTTCGTGAAGGACGCCATTGACTAACACAACATCAATAGTTGTTCCATGACCTTCAACAACCTTGACCTCTAAAACAGTACACTAAAAAATTCCAGACTCATGTTAAATTCATAGCAATTCTGAAACTATTCAAACAAAACATGAGAAGTGTATAATCAGGCATACCTGGACTTCATTACTAAATGTTAATTTCTCAACCATAGTTTTCTGCGTCCACTGCACAAGTAGCAAAAGAAGATCCGGAATGCCTTCACCACTGTTGCAGTACAAAAGTGTATCATAAGTGGACAGCTACCCTTCCAAAAATGGAATACGGGGCATTCATAAAATGCAGAAGAAAACAGCAGTACCTTATGGCACTCGTTGGGACAATACTGAATGTTTCTCCCATCTCTTTGTTTTTATAGTACAATTGAGTATTCATGCCTTGCTCCATAAATTGAGTGATAATCTAACAAATATCAAAAACCAATCAGGGGCCACTCTAAACAATAACAATTAGGAAACCAAAATAGGCGCTACAATAACCTGTTTGAGCCTCATGTTGAATTCATTCTGAACATCTCTAGTTTGTTGCTTCATAGCTGTAACAATTGGAGCATTACGACAGGTCTTCCAGTTATACAGCCTGTCAACCTGTTTTGATAAACAGCAAAAGTTATAACAAGATACTGGGAGAGAAAGGAAGCAAAAAAAAATCACTCAACGGGACACTTGAACATTACCTTATTTAATGCTACAATAAATTCTGTATTTCTCATCTTCAATAGATTGAGCGACTCAATTGTCTGCGGTTCTAGGCCATGCATTATATCTACTACCAGAATTGCAATATCACATAAACCTGACCCTCGAGTTCTCAAATTAGTAAAAGACTCATGCCCAGGAGTATCAATGACTAATAGACCAGGAACTTTGAGCGTCGCATCAGCTTTCAGTTCCTTTGTTCTTTCACGTATATTCTCTGCGGGGAAGTAAGTGGCACCAATTTGTTGGGTGATTCCACCGGCTTCACCCTCCTGAACATTAGTGCCTCGAATGCAATCAAGGAGTTTTGTTTTACCGGTATCGACATGTCCCATGATGCAGCAGATTGGTGATCTAAGGTCTACGTCACCCTTCTTAGAGGAGGATTCTGGAACTGCTGGTCCTTTCTTACCACCAGCATCTTTTTTCTTTATTTTGCTAACGGCCTCTTCATCTGCGTGATTTTTCTCATTTTCAGCATCCTGAGACACGGCAATAACTGGCTTAACAATGGCTTGCCTGGCACCTGCATCCTGCGATGGAGCTTTCACACTCTTTGTTTCCTTTTTAACATCCTTTGCAACCTCCTGGATACTAGAAGAATCAATTTCTTCATCAGCAAATGCACCTAGATTCGGCAATTTGAGATCAGCGTCATCCCAACTCTTAGCATCCCACTCATCATCAGTCTCCTCTTTGACTTCTTGTTGCTCTTTTGTGTCAGTAAATTCTGATTTCTCCATGATACTAGCAACATCAGCATCGTTCACATTGTCAGATTCCACTTTTTCTGAATCTACCTCATCTCCTCCATGATTTTCTTCCAACTCAGTGTCCTCATTGGGTTTGGCGGAAGTTGTACCATTAGCTTGAACAGGGTGTTGCTTAGATTTTTTAGCCTTGTATACTGGCCTTTTAGGCTTTGCTATATTATTTTCATCATCTTGTTGGGGCAAACCTCCAGCAGTTGCCAGAAACTGATTCCTCATTGCTTCCAATCTGCGAGCTTCCTCTTTTTGCTTAGCTGTTAAAAGTTTACCCTCTTGCTTTTTCTTTAGGAGCTTCTCTTTTTCTCGTTCCTTTTTCCTTCGCCTAGCCTCTTCAGCCTGCCGCTCCAACTCCTCTTGACGCAACCGCTCTTCTTCTTCCTTCCTAAGCCTTTCCTCCTCTTCCTTTCTCTTACGTTCCTCAGCTTCCTTGCGTCTTGCCATTTCCTCTTGCATTTCCCTAACTGCCTTAGGCACTTTTTTAGTAGCCTAAAGCCAAAGAAAAATACTATAAGTATTATAAAAAAGCAAGTTCGTTAATACTTTGCTGACAAATAAACATAAATTATATTGCTGGAATGGAGAAGCACATTGAACCAAAACGGGAACACCTTTCAATCCAAATGACAATTACAATGCAGACTCCTAATCGGAAAAAATTACGCACCAAGTCTAGTACAATTCACAGCTTATCTCAACTTTGTATTAGGTGGCAAAACTACTAAAAGTCAAAGAGAACTAGCAACTTTTATCTAGAGAAGGTTGTTAATAATAAGAAGAAATAAGAAGAAGCATTCTTTGTGTCTAGATAAGTAACTAAATGATGGCTACAACTACTTAACATCAATATCACAGAACAATAAGTGATGCCTCCATCTCAAAAATGTGAACACAAAACATTCTACATCTAATGATGTATTCGCATAGAGAAAATCCATGTGTGCTGTTGACTGTAAAATGAAAAAAAAAATTACCTCTGGAGCAGCTTCTTTCTTTTCCTTTTCTTTATCCTTCTTTTTCTTTTTCTTCTTCGCCGCTGAAGAAGATTCACCAACCTCTTCATCCCCCTTTTCGTTTTCAGCAGTGGCTTCAACAGCTCCTGCATGGGTCTGCAGTTTTTCTTCCTCTTCAGCGGGCTCTGGTTCAGCGATGGCAGCAGCAGCTGCTGCAGCTTTTTTCTCTTTTTCCTTTTCCTTCTTCTTCTTCTTTTTCTTTGCAGCAGCAGACTCCACTATACCTTCGGCTTTCTCATCTTCTATAGTTGTATCAACTGATGCAGTCTGGGGCTGAACATTTTTGTCTTCCTTCGGTAGAGGTGCCACATTAGATACTGGATGTGCTTCACCAAGCTCAGCAAGAATTTTATCCAAGTCATCCTCCTCCTGATCAGTCCTTCCACTTTTCTTTTTATTCTTCTTCTTTTTATTCTTTGAAGTGTCGTTTGCTAGTTGGTCATTGGAAACTGAATCTTTAGGATCCTCACCAGTCACTGTATCATTGTTGGCAGGTTCATCCAAATAGTCAACTGAATCATCTTCAACTATAAGACCTTTTGTTTTTTTGTTTTTAGAAGATTTCTTCTTCCCCCCAAAATTAACGAGTGAAACCTCTTCTTCTTCTTCTTCTTGAAAGCCGCCATTGTCCTCCTCATCAAGAAGAGCAGCTGCAAAAGAAGAAAATGAAGAGCCACCTCTTTTACTAGACTCCTCTATCTCTCCGTTATCATCATCGATGTCAATATCATCATCTTCGTCTTCCCCTAATGCAGCAAAACCAGATGCAAAAGAACCACCACCACCAACCCTTTCTTTACTGGGCTTCTTTCCCACAGGAGCTGGTGCAGACTCCTCATCTGTATCTTCCTCCTCATCCAATGCTGCAAAACCAGAAGCAAAAGAAGAAGCACCTCCTTTCTTACTGGAATTCTTCCTGGCGGGGGCTGGATCAGGTTCCTCATCTGTATCTTCCTTGACATCATCCTCATCACCTAATGCAGCAAAACCAGACGCAAAAGAAGAACCACCAACTTTCTTACTCGACTTCTTCCTAGCAGGAGCTGGAGCAGGTTCCTCATCCAAACCGCCATCTTCATCATCTAACTCCGCAAAAGAAGGCACACCAGATGACTTCTTCTTACTAGACTTCTTCTTCCCAGTAAAAGCAGCCGCAACTTCATCGTTGCCGTCATCGTCATCCAAAGCTGCCAAAGAGGATGAGCCGCGAGGCGCCTTCTTCTTACCAGCCTTCTTCTTCCCAGTAAATTCAGGTTCCTCGCTCACCTCATCATGATCGTCATTATCATCATCTCCAACGCTCGATGACGCGCTCGCCGCAACCATCTTACCCTTCCCCTTCTTCTTACCCGCAGCAAATTCTTCAGTCACCAGATCGACTTCCTCTTCTTCATCCTGCCGAGTGCCCTTGGAGCCTCCCTTCTTACCTTTCTTCTCTTTCGCCATCAACTCCCCGGTCCAGATTCAGCCCCCGTAAATTAACCAATACAAACACAACAATTTTTGAGTCCTCAAATCGTTATCGATTCTCGGGAATCACAAATTCACGGTGGATGATAGCGACTAGGCCGCCGACTCGTTCAGCCTAAACCACGCTGACGAGAAGAAGTTAGCCCGTCGGAGTTCCAAAACCAGTGCGGGGAGATCAATGAAGGCCTCCGAAGAGGTGAACGGATTGATTGCGGAAGAGAGAATCCAAAACAAGAAGAAGAAGATGAATATGTTAGAAGAAACGGCTGCTCTGCCTCTCTCTAGGGTTTTTATTAATTTTTATTTATTTAGAGAAAAATATTAAAAGAGCCCTAACCTAATCATATTTTACAACTTGCAGCTTCAACTATCTAAATCATCAATAAAAATATGAATTTTTTTTTGAGTAATTTATGATATCATTTAAGATTATTTGGATTTGATCCTTAAATATAATTAATGTTACTAAATTTGATGTAAGTTTAAAGTTTAAATCTAATTATTAAAGTAATATTAGTTTAGAAGCGCAACTGTATGTTACTATATTAGTTCGTCAATTCAGTTTTGAACCGAATCAAATTAAAACAGATTTGTGTTATTCGGATTTTTATTTTCAAAACTGAACCAATTTACAATAATTCAGTTCTCGACCAAATTGGTTTATTTCAATTCGACTCGGTCCAAAAATGAAAAAGATTAAAGTACCTTTTTCTCCATATAACTTCTACTTAATAATGATTTAAAATTATAATAAGTCTATAAAATTAGAAAAAGTAAATGTTTTGAGCATTTAATTATTTCTATTTGTTTGCTATATAATTATTTATGAAATAGTATAATAACCAATTTTGATCTTCAAATATCAATTATGTAATAGAAAAGAAAAAATAAATACATATTAATTTTATTATCATTATAATAATTCGGTTATTAGTTCGATCAAAATGTAAATATCCAAAATCGATAATCAAATCTTAATAATTTAAATATTGGTTTGATTTGACAGCTGAACCATTAACCAACCATCAAAACCAAATTATTTTAAACCGAATTGAACTGACTGATTCAATTCAATTTGGACAGAACTATGGACTGTCCTAGTTTGAGAAGTTTGAATTGCAATTGAGTGTTGATAAATCAAGGACACTTTTATATTTTTTTCTCATTTTTTATTATATCTTTGGTAATAATTTCATGTTAGTTTCACAATGAAGCCAAAATTCGATACAGCATAATGTACGCTTGAAGCAACCCCACGAGAGGTTGCAATTTCGAAGATGAATACAGAAAGCTTTACCTCCGCCAAACTGAACTGAAGCACAAGAGCCATTCATGGCGGTAACGATTCCCACTAACCCTGACTTCTTCAAATGCCTCAACGCAAATTTATTTTCAAAACTCGCACTTTAGTATCTCTCATTTTAGCCTCCTTGTCGATTCATCTACACCAACTTGATGAGCTTTCGCGATGTCAAAGCCACAAATTTGTGAAGTGATCACCAGTTACGACTGTATTTTCCAAAAGAAACAGACGTTGAAACTGGTTCGTGAACTAATGATTTTCAAAGTTATTGATATCAGATATGTATTTTCGGAGGCGGCGGTGAGCATTTTGTTAGTAGAGTAACTTAGAAGAAAGGGAACTACTCTAAGACCGTCACTCTTTTATTTTTTTTCCCAACTGAGCTTGTTTTAGGTATTTTAAGGCTGTGTTTGGTAGGAAAAGTTTGAGAGAAATGAAAATTTGTGGAAAAATGAGATAAAAATAGAATCCTTTTAGCATTTTAACAAAAAATTTCACTTCTGACCAAATAAGAGAAAAATATAATGGATTTTATGGGGAATTCATTTTCCCTCACATTTTTCTTTTCCTCAAATCAAACACAATCTAAATGTGTTGTGTAATTATTTTTAATATACCAGATGATATTTGATGGCATGTGTAGGTTATAAACTGAGGACATTGAGTCCCCATTTTGATAATGTGAATATGATTTAATACGTGAAGGTTGTAAAATGTAGTGTTCATCATATGAGGTGCAACTTAAGTATAAGGAGGATCAAATCCGTGATTTGATGATTCGTGTTAAGAAGTTCCTGTGTCGTTAGATAATGAAGCCCCATGGTCTGTTGTGATATCTAAGACTATTGCAGAAATAAGGTTAGTCTCGTTGGACATATCCATCTAAGGATCTATCCGTGCTTGAGTTTGTGTATGTTTATTTTTACCGTCATCTTTCCATGTTATGGTTTTGATGTTGTTCTGAAGATTAAATTGTGGTATTTTCAGTTTGAGTTTCAGCATATTAGATGCCATACCAAACTGCAAGATGCAATTAGAAATTAGCAATTTTCACCATTGTTCTCGGTGCTCCATAATATGGTTAAGCACAAGAAACATAACACAAAGCACATGCATGCAATTAGCATTATGAGTGTAAGAATAAACTGATGAACTGTCAAATCAAACCAAATCAAATCAAATTAATCAGTTTGATTCGGTTTTGTTATTTAATTAAATAGTTTCGGTTTGACATTCACTATCTGAATAAGGTTGTTTTGTGACCACAAAACACTTGGCTAGAAACTTGTTAGAAAGTTTAAGGGCAGTTTTCTGTCAATTTCTAGTAGGTTGCCGGCAAGATTTGGCAATTTTATTTCAAAGGTGGCCAAAAATGACCAGGACATGGTTACTATTTCGAGTATATTTACTTCCACTTCCGGTCACAAAAAAAATTTCCGGCCTGAGTCATATGGGAAATTATAAAGTGACCGAAAGTGGGCGGAAATATGGCGGAAATGGAGCTATTTTTCCGGCCAGTTTGCGACCACTTTAAGTTGGCCGGAAACAGACCGGAAAAATCGAATTCAAAATCGTAGTAGTGGCCTTTCTCTCCCATTTTCTCTATCTCTTTCTCCCTCCCACTCTGTCGATGAGAAACCCCCATCTGGCCAAATCTTCCCTCATGCGACGGTGGTAGCCCCTTCCCCCTCCTACAATCTTATCATTCACTCACTTCATAATCATCTACGTGAAGAATATTTAACTAGTAACCATTTATTGATATTTTATTGTTACAATCATCGATAGATAGCTATTTATGTTGCCAAATTGGTTTTAAGTGTCTTAAATACGAGATGATAGGTCTTGAGAACTGAATCATATTGAGATTAGTTAACTAGAGTAATCCATAACTACAAAGACCTATAGGCAAAACAAAAATTATCATCAAAACAACAAAATAAGTGTTTCAAACTTGGGAAATTAAACCATGAAGTATGTATTTAACTTTTCTTCTCTACAAAGTATAAAAAGATTGTTTAACTAATTGTGAGACTACAGTTTTTTAAACATGAGGTGAGTAATTATATGTAGCAATCAATTTCCACTATGGCAAGCTTTAGTAAGAAAATATCGACTAAAATAAATATCAGTTATGCTTACTTTGAGCACTTATATCGTTATGACTCATTCTACATTTGAATACTCTTTAAACATGTGTCATTCTCATAAAGTAACAAAATTATTCTCACTTACTTCTCTGTTTAAGTCACACAAAAAAAGAAAAAAACACATCTACATCACGAGCGAGAAAAGTCGGCGAACAACCATCGAAACCTTCAGAGACTCAGGGGTGTTCCTCATTCTCTCGTCCCATTGTCATGCTAAGTCACTGGTGAGATGAAACTGAAAGACAGATTGAACTCGCATCGGAGCTCCGTCAAAATATTAGGGTTTATATCTGTCTTCATGTTGTACTCCCATCATTCTCTTTCGATGGATTATTCAGAGCAACACTCTTTAATCAGGCAATCTATCTTGTTGATTAAGTTAGTCTCGAATCGTTATTTTGTTGTAGTGCTTATTTTATTTTGTAATTTATATTTTAGGGCTAAGTATGAGTTTAGTTGAAATGTCTAGAGGATTTTAGTACTGGTGATGGATTGAAATCAAGTGTTGATAGATCAGTTGAGGATGATAGAAAAAACCATAGAACGGAATTTTATAAAAAAAACTACAATCCAATTCCATAGATGGAAAAAAGCACATACTAGGAATTTTATAAAAAACCATCCTCAGTCTCATTATGTGCCTTCAGTTCAAGCTCATTCTCAACCGATGTGTCAGCGCTTGATTTCAATCTATCACCATTACTGATGCCCTCTTGTCATTTCAACCAAACTCATGCTCAGCTCCAATATATATATATATATATATATATATATATATATATATATATATATATATATAATAAAAATCAGCACAACAATCAAATAGTGATTTGAGACGTAACTTAATCAACAAGGTAGGCCACCTGATTAAAGAGCGTTGCTTCGAATAATCCATCGAAAGAGAATGATGGGAGTATAGTACAAAGAAGGATACAAACTCTAATTTTTTGATGGAGGTCCTATGCGGCTTCAATCTATCTTTCAATTTCATCTCACCAGCGATCTAGCACGACGATGGAAGGAGAGAACAAAGAACATCCCAGAGTCTCCGAAGATTTTTATGTTGTTCGTCGGCTTTCCTCACTTGTAATGTAGATGTGTTTTTTCTTTTTTTCATGTGATAAATGTATCTAACCAGTTAAGGTTTAAACAGAGAAGTAAGTAAGGGTAATTTCATTATTTTACATGAATGAGGAGGAAAATTTTCTCCTGTGTCAAGGAGAGAATCTTTCCCCTTCATTATATGTCAAATTTATATAACAATATCAGTTTATAATGTATTTATCATTTTATGAGTTAGTGCATAACTTTTTATATTTCTTTTAAAAATTGATATAATATATATAATAAAGTAAAAAATTACGGTAGTGCTAGAAAATTGAAGGACTCAATTTAATTAAATGTAAATAAACCTTACAAAAATTGAAGTTTGAATTACTAGACTCCAAGAATTCTCTAACCCATTTTTTCAAATATATTTTATCAATTTTTTTGTTCCGAACTATAAGGGTTGCAAATGAGCAAAGTTGAATTGAATACCACATTATTCAAGTCTAGTTCGTTAAAAATCTCACAATTTGAGCATAGTTTTAACAATAAATGTTAAAGCTCCACTCTTTTAATTTTAACAAATTCTCAAACTCAAACTTTATTTATGCCTTTGAATGGTTTCATATGAGTTAAATGTTTATGATAAATGGGCTTTTAAATGAATTTGATGGAGTTTTAAATGAGTTGTTTGTTTAATAAACTTATTTTCTTAACACATAATTTTATAATTATATATAAAAAAATCTAAAAGAGTGCAATATGCTCAAGTTTGACTCATTTATATAAGGTAGTGATCGCAAGTTCATTTAAGATAAAAAAGAGTGTAAAAAGAAAGAAATTAACAAACAAAAGAATTTCAAAACTTTTTTAAAGAGATGTTTCGAAAGATTAGAATCATATTTCATTTCCTTATAATTTAAAGCATTTGAAGATGAATGAAGAGAAAAAAATGAAAAATCATACTTACATTCATTTTACCCAACACTCCATGTTAACTTAATAATAATTCAATAATTTTGTTATATTTTTTCAATTTCTCCTCTAAAGTAGTGTTCCTATGCCACTTTTAGGTTTTGTTCTTGAGTTTGAGGGGGAAGAAAAGAAACAGGAGTAAAGGAGAGAGAAAGAAATGAAAGGAAATGAGAAGAAAGATTTAGAGGTAGATATTTGTTTCCGAATTTAGCAGAGATTTGGGAGGAACAAAAAAATATAATATAATTATTAAATATCCTTGAGTTAAGTAGGAGGATACAATAAAATGAGGGTAATATTGTCATTTTACCCTCTTTACTTCCCTTCCCCTCCAAATCTCTGCAATTCGGGAGAAGAAGAAATGACCTTCAAATACCCCCAAATCCCTCCATTTCAAAAACTCGGGAACACATATATTTCCTTTAAAATCCTCACTTTCCTCTCCTTTCCTCCCTTAATTGAACTCAAGAACAATACCTTAAGAGAGAAAAAGAAGAGACGTAAGAAATTAAAATGAGACTATTCCCGAATTTCGAAGAGATGAATTTGGGGGGTTTAGGGGTTTGATATCCCATTTGCTTTCCAACCTTATCGTACGAATTTGGAAGGGAATGAAAGTAAAAGAATTAAATTACGGGTTTATCATGTAAGAATATTTTGATTAATTTTTTTTTTTTTTTCTCTTGTATCTCCAACTCATTCCTAAACTCGGATGCGGATCCCTCTCCTTTTTTTCTTTCCTCTCCAATCTTTTCCTTTACTTTCATCTCCTCCCAAATCCTTTCTCATCGATTTTTCCCAAACTCGGCAATAAACCTAAAGTCCCTCTAAACTCAATAAAAAATAAAATGCAATATGAACAAAATAGACAAGCAAACGCGGCCGGTTATTCATTAGACGAGAACGACTTGCTCCTCAATCTTCAACGATCGCTCATCATCGCCATCGATGGTCTCTTTTCTTGGCACTCTTCGGCCTTGTACCGCATCTTTCTCCTCCGTTTCTTTCCCGAAATGTCGCCCTTTGCCTTCATTTTCTGGTCCTAAGATTGCGTCTTTTCGTCCGAAGATTGCGTCCGTCTCCTTCACCCGTACGATCCAAGCTTCTCTTCATTCAGGTCATCCTTACTCCCAGGTTTTATGCACTTTCCAAGAGTGAGTTTGCAGTATGTATATGATTGTAGGATTTCAACTAGAATACGAATGTCCTTCTGCCGCTGCTGTACTTATATGTGGATATCTCCGTGTCTTGGAATTTGATTCACCGATCTACATGTAGCAGCATTTGCTCACATAAGTCGCTTGTTTTCTTTCTAGGAATTTCATCTGCACAGTCTGTGAAAAATGTTAATGTTCAACAGTATATCTGTTGAAAATATGTTAAGCAGGCAAAACGCTTTTGGCTTTTTTTGGTTTAGGGAAAATGTGAGGGAAATGAAAATTAGATGGAAAGTTTGAAGAAATTCCATGTTCGGTTTAGAGAAAGTTGGAGGATTAAATATTGGGAAAAACACTAAAAAGGGTCTCAACTCCCCCTCACTTCCTCAATTACGGTCCGAACTGTCAAAAAAAGTGCGATGAAAAAAATTTAGACTAATTTTGGATGATCTTTAAGATCAGTTTGTTTGATTCATTAAATATAATTGATCTTATTAAATTTATTGAGAACTAGAATTGATTGATTATGAAAAGACATCGTTTTATTTAAGTAAACAAAACGCTTTTATTTAATTTGAGGACCAAATGACATAGTTCACAAATCTAATTCTTATAATAATATGAGTTTTGGAGTGCAACTGTAAATTTTATTTTACAAAATCAGTCCAATTTATTTTTTCTCGCACACGTTTCGACAATTCTGATAGTTCGGACCGTAACTGAGAAATCGGTGATGGTTCAGAGCTTCATTTAGATTTTCCCCTTAAATATTTGATGGAAAATCCAAAGGATTTTTTTTAAAAATCAATTACTGTTTTATACTTTCCCTCACAATTTTCACCCCTAAACAAAGAGAGAAATTTTATTGCAATCCATTGAGAGTTCATTTTCCTTCCCTCATTTCGCCCTTAACCAAATTAGTATGTGGATTTGTCTGTCAACTTAGTGATTTCCTGTTGTGCGATGTTTGTTGCTAGAATTTTCTGGTTACAAATATCAAAAGATTAATAACTAGCCATGCTCATCTAGTATTTCTTTAAGGTCTCACTTAGAAATCTTGCGGATATTTCCTTTCCTACAAAGAAAACTTTTATTTTCCCCCCAATATTTAGTTTCTCATTGACAGCATTGTTTACATTTGGCACCAGGGCCAGAAAGTGACAATGGAACCACTCAATCACCAGTCGCGCAGTCCGAAATTCTTTTTGTAGGCACTGGGACCAGTGAAGGAATTCCACGAGTCAGTTGCCTTACTAATCCCCTGAAAACATGTCCGGTACATTTTCCAAACCTTACTAGTACCTGATAACTGCAGAGGTTATTGTCAGCAATCTTGACGCCTTCCTGCAAACATTACTTTTTATAGGTTTGCTCGAAGGCTAAGGAGCCCGGCAATAAAAATAAGAGACTGAACACAAGCATCCTTATCCGCTATTCCACACCATCTGCTCAATCCAACATACTGATTGATGCTGGAAAGTGGGTTAAAACATAATTTGGTTGCAAAATTTATAATTTCCTAAAGATTCCAAATATCTTGTTTATTCTGTATCTGTCATGTTCATATTTTCTCTGAATTTGATTAATATTAATTTTAGTATTTGCTTCTCTGGTGTCTCTTTGTTATAGTTGGTGCCCTTCTCGTAGTCATGTAGAACTCAGCAACATCTTCTTCTTCTTTTTCCCTTAAGACTTGAACAATTTGTGTATTTGATTCTTTTCCTTCTAACATGCAGGTTTTTCTATCACAGCGCTCTCAGATGGTTTCCTTCTTATGGGTAAGAGTGCATATTGTATGTGCATTCCTTTTTTGATTATATTGGATGTTTTCAGTTATAAAGTTTATATCCTACTGATTGATGACCATCCCTTATTGTATGATCTAAGCACAAAAATAACTGAACCTCTTTGCGTAGTGTCTTTGAAAGTCTACCTCAAGTCATTCAAATGCCTTTAATGTATTGTAATCGTTTAGTGGAGTTTCTAACCTCATGTTCTCAAACATTATATGGCAAGATGCATGATACGCAGCCTTGGAATGAAGTCAGAACAAAATGATACTATTCTTTGTGGAAGACAATGAATGCAGGGAAATACCATCTTTTTGGTATAATGATGGTTAAGTAAAGCTAAAAACAAAATGTGCTGAAACAAACAATAATTAGGATGTAGAGTGATTGCGATTCTGGCCAGAAATGCTTGATGCTTTCTAGGACTTATTTACGTGATATTCAGGATTTGGGGTCATATTGTGTCATCTGGATTTCCTGGCAATCTTGCTAGTATTTATTTTTATTGTGGTGAAATTGATCCATATATTAGTCATGGGCACAGTGTTGGCAATCGACATTTATATGATTATGTTTTTTCTAGTAAGTTATGTGCACATTGCAATGCATTGTATGGTCAGGAAATCACATAACTAGTACTTTTATCATACTTTTATCATACTACAGTTATCATGCATTGTACGGGCCAATTAGCATTGCTGCTATGGCATTGAACAAAGAGCGTTGTTCTGTACTTAATAGCTATATCAAACTTGGACCTACGATGTCAATGGTTGAAAAAACAATATATACCATATTGGAGTTGGTTGCTCATGCTTCTAACATCAGTATCTAAGGTCTTTCTTCTTTTTTTTCTCTATTATTGCTTGTACATTTAATTCGCGACACAAAGGAAAAATATTTATAGGGATGTGAAAGACATTATTGAACTTTGCTTTAGTTTTCCTATAAATGGTAAACAAAGCTTCTGACCTAATTGAATCCTATCCTTACCTGTTGTATCTTGCGAGTTGGGACTTGGGACATAACATAGATGTTTTCTACTTTTCTCACAGCTAGTTGCCTTGAATACGCTGATCATGAACCCACAAATGTCATTCTGCAACATCTGTTTCTGTTGAGCCTCCAGTCTGTGTGACTAGTTGCAAATCTTGCAGGATAAGAACAATTGATGCTGTTGTTATTACTCATTCCCATGCTGATGCAATTGGAGGTCTCTAATGTGAAAACTCAGTTTTAAAAAAATGTACAATTTCTGAGTTGGTTTGTTTGAGCTTTTTTGCTGGAAAATAATATTAAATCGTGAACCATTCCCCTACTTGTGCAGGTCTAGATGATCTTCGAGACTGGACAAACAATGTCCAGCCTTCAATTCCAATATATGTCGCCCCTCGTGATTTTGAGGTGGTTGCTCAGAACTGAATGTTGTCTGCATATTGCAACTTAGCATTAAATTTAATTTACATTTACTTAGATATGTTTCTTCATGTTGGTCTGATTTTGCAATCACAGGTGATGAAAAAGACGCATTATTACTTGATTGACACAAGTGTTATTATACCTGGTGCAGCAGTTTCCGCACTAGATTTTCATATCATACACGAACGTCCATTTTATGTGAATAACCTGAAGGTCAGGACTCATTTATTGCGGTCTAGTATATTATGACCACATACTTTGTGTATGTATGTAAATATCTTCAGCTGGCTCTACGAATTTTTTTTTGTCATCCTTACATATATTAGTTATTTCCGTTTGCTAGTTAGTTCATAAGAGTCATGTAACGCCAGATGCCTGCCTTTTGTGAGGCAGGTGTCCGTTAATCGTACAATATTTCCTATGCAACATGTTCTCTACTATTGTGGTGAGGCCGGTAAAAATCTTTTTTAGGCTACAAATCATACTAACCACTCAAATCAGTGAATATATTCATCAAATTGATGAGCGTTTATGGTATCCGACCACTGCCCAGCACATGACACACATGCGCATATCGGCGGGCAGTCCAGTGTTCATCTGTTTGACAATCAAAGTCACCAATCAGAAGGGTTTGTACAATTAGTAGCTTAAAAGGATTTGTGCGTGATCCACTCCCTTGTACTACTACATACATGTATATCAGCTGATGTGCTTGTATCTTGCAAGTAGACGGGATAACTATAAATTCTTGTTTCATTTTGTTTCTCTAGTCTAATTTGATGTAGACAGACAAATTGGTTATGAGAGTCAATTCATGAAGAATTAAAAAATATTGAGAAACAATTAGTCATTCTGTGAAATTGAGCAGGATCAGTTTTCTGCCAGTGGTTGTTCTACTTGTCTCTAACATTTGTTAAATTTTCTACAGATTACGCCTTTACCAGTATGGCATGGCCCTGGATATCGTTCTTTGGGTTTCCGTTTTGGAAATGTTTGTTACATCAGGTAAAGTTATAGAGAACACCATACAGTGTTGCATGGTTGTGGTCGGAAAACAGCTTTTTATTTTTTATCCGCGTAGTGATGTCAGTGATATACCTGAAGAAACATACCCACTTTTGGAGGACTGCGAGCTGCTTATAATGGTGTGTGAATTCTCATACTTCCTGATCGGGAGATCTTAAAAAGACACCTCCTGATTGGATTATTATAGGAAATATTTCTAAAACACATTTTGATTATGGGTGCGTTGTTTTGTTGCCCAGGATGCTCTGAGACCGGATCGATCCTCCTCAACCCATTTTGGACTCCCAAGGGTTAGAGCTCATATAGCCTTGTGTTTCATGATTGCGAGAATTTCCATAATCTGTGTTATTTTCACCAGGCTTTAGAAGAAGTACGAAAGATTCGACCAATGAGAACACTCTTCACTGGTATTCGCTGCACCTCGTTGATATTCACATGCAATATTTACTCTATAAACATACTCGAGGTGATTAATTACCTCGTATTAGTTTGTTCCAAGTGCAAGAAATGTAAAATGATTCAGCGTTTAAAAAGCATGCCTTCAAATGCCAATTGAATTAGGTCTACAGCGCCTCACACCACTGATCCTGATACCAGTATATCATGACAATGAAAAGGATAGTATCTAATCTAGTAGCCAATTCGAAGGTTCTCTTTGATGATGTTCATGAATTTACATTGTGACCTAGGGATGATGCATCTGATGGACCATGAAAAAGTGAGTGCGGAGCTTCTGAAGTTAGAGGAGACGGAGGGTATTGACGTGCAGTTGAGTTATGATGGCCTCCGGGTACCAATTACTCTATAGTCTCCGCACAAACAAATAGGCACTCTCCAACATCTGTGGCAGCTTGCTATATGTATTTACCGCAGGAAAAGTCACATGAAAGCAACCTCTGCCATTTATGGGATCTAGAATCACTATTCTCCGGCATTGTGGTGCCACTTCAGAGTTGGATACTGCACAAAGTCAAACTCAAAACCATTGAATTGCTAATTTCTATTTGTAGATAT
>NQLW01000059.1:912321-929844 GCA_002312845.1 Kalanchoe fedtschenkoi
TCTTTGTAAGCCATGGATCCGGCTTTATGCTACATTGCTACTATCTAATAAAGCTCGAGGGGATCATCCATTTTTTTTTTAAAAAAATTAAAAAATCTCAGCAAGTCAATTGTTAAATAAAGACTACTGCTCCGACCCCTGCTACTCTTACTGCCACTTCTGTTTTTTAATTTGCCGCTCTTACTAAGCATCCGCAGCCTTCCTAACCCAATAGAAGGAGCAAAGGTGGACCTCTAATTTTCTTTCCTTCACATTCAAAGTTTCAGTTACACCTCTAGCCAGGGCACTTCCTCCACCTCCCTGACTGATGACTATTTGCTAGATATTTAATGGAGTGAGGCATGTGGTAAGGTTTTCTTTTCAATTTTGTTGACGTTTGTTTTAAGTAGTATCAACAAATAATATGGTAATTCTCAAGGTCCCTTGTAAATGATTGTCATATCATCAACGTCTCTGTGCAAGCTAACCAGACTGCCCTCGCTTCGGCCTCAAGTTCGTAAAATTCATATTCTAGCATCAACACCATGTCTTATAAAGCTAGAACAACCTTTTATAATTATTACCGCGGCTTTAGTGCCATCATTTGAGATCAGGTATGAAGTTTTGTTGTTAGTTCTTATATGTTTTGGTTTAGTTATTTTCCTTTAAGGGCTTGAGTAGCTGCTTTTCTCAGCATTTTTTGTTGGTAGATTATTTTTCTGTTTTTGTTAGTTGTTTCCTAACAACACTTTTCACATGTTTTATATTGCTTTTTACAAATGCAATCCATATTTATTTGACAGCCACAGATTGGACTTATGATCCCTTTCGAGTAAAATTTTAGGGGTAATCCCTCTTTTATTTCAAATTTCTTTTTTTTTGCCTTTCTCCATTGATAACAGGATGTTATTCATAGGTGTTTCTTCACTTTCTTAATGAGACTTTCTTCAGTTTCCCATTTTTTTAAAAATAATTTGATAAATGAAACAAATCATTCAATGCTCATCAGAGTGTTCAACAATCAGTGATGGTTTGTTCTTTTGTTCGATCATTCAATTCACTGAAAAAAATACATGTTTTCCAATCAAAATAATTAATTTTCGAAAAATGACCGTAAAAGTTCTGAAAAATTCCGTGCAATTAAGTACTTTCGGACAAATTTTACGTAAAGACAGAAAAGTCTCTACAAACTTGCAGGAAGAAACACATATCTCTAATTTATGGCAAGAAAATGGCCGGAATATTCCGGCCATTAAATAATGTGAGTGGAAAATGGAGGGAAATACGAAAAATGGCCAGAAAGAAAATTCTAAGATGGGTGTACATCCTTCTCTCCGTCATTTTTCTCCTTCTTCACTATTTTTCACTCGTTGACGCTGTCTCTCTCCCCACCTGTCACCATCGCTGCCCCCTCGATCCGCTCACACCAGCCCCTCTCATGGCTGGTGCTCTCCCACATGCGCCGGCCTCTCCCATCCACGCTGCCCACTGACTCTTTCCCACCCACGCTTAAGTATGGATTTTGTGTAAGGGAGGAATATTGTGTTAGAGTATGAATTTTGTGGATTAAAGTATGAATTTTGTATTTGGGACATTGCATTAGCTTCCTCCGTTTGTTTTGTTTAGAAGTGAGGCTCCGAATAACTGAGTTGAGGCACCAGGGTGAGGCACTCGATCAGGTGGTCGAGGCCTCGAGCGGTGAGGTCCCGATGTAAGACACCTTGGTGACCGAGGCCTCAGGTGGCGGCCATGAATGGCCGAGCTGAGGCCTCGAGTGGCCTTGGTTCTGGTGCAAGCCCCCCACCAAAGCTTTCATTTTTCCCAACCATTTTTTCTATTAAAGCACTCGCTCCCCTACCGCATTCTATGATAGTATATTATCGTTATTTTGTTAGAAGTACACAGGAGTGGAAAATGTGAAGTTTAACATATACGATGTAAATGACAGTTATTACTTACCTAGGTTTATGATTGAGTGTGCTATGTGTCTCGGGTTAGAATTTAGTCATAGTTAATTGTTTGATCATGAGGAGGTAAGGATTTGTTTTTGCGCCGATATTTTTGGTCTATGTAGTTGTGAGTTTGAATCTCATGAGATTTGATCTCACACTATACATACTAATATATTAACTTGAAAACAGAGACTTCTGATTCTTCATGATCAAACACTTAAAAATGATCGATTTCTACCCGAGTCACAGGCATTGACTTGGGGACATCATTCACTACCATCTTTAGTCTAATTTAAATTCTTTATTTTGATTTCGATGTCCTCCTAACAATCATTCGATATGACTTCTTATACACCTAAAGCCAGAACAATAGAAAGTGTACTCAGGTTTATTGTTAGAGAGTCATGGTGAATGAAAATATAAAGTGTAACTTATAAGATAAATAACAACTGCTGGAGGTTATTGAAGTTTATGATTGAGTTTTTTTATGTGACTCGGGTATGAACTTGGTCATAGTTTAAGAATTTTTATTATGAGGCACTAAGTTTTTATTTCTTAGTCATTGTGTTTATCCCTTTTAGTATTGAGTTCAGACATGTTGACAGTTTGATCTCACAATGACATGGAATAACACAAGAATTTAGAAATAAAGACTTAATTCTTAATAATCAAACACCTAAATATGTCCAAGTTTTAACCCGAGGTGAATAACAAACTCTAGCACTGATTTTGGTAGATCATTCTCCGCCATCATTTGTCTAAAGTTGCATATTCCATTTTTAGCATTTGTGGATATCTAACATCATTCGAGAAACATATCCATCAGGTGCATTGACTTGTATCCTTAAATTAAGTGGAGAATAATGAATGATTTTAAATGAGCGTTGAATGGGAGAGGTAATTAGATTGAATAAAAATTAATTAGGCAAGTTAAATCAGGAGAATTGATTTGCATCCTCAGAAAAATTTTATAAGGTTACTAAAAATATAATTATACAATGAATAATAAATAAATTAAAAAAGAAAGTCATATAATCAAAACGCAGATGTTCTATGTTCAAAATGTATGGTCCAGAATTGACCACACACACAGAGAGACACACACAAAAAATACAGTCATTCAATGTTCAAAATGATTGGTTCAGAATTGTCCACACACACACCGCAATTCCTGACCTTTGATAGGAAGTAAATCTATCAATGAATATATATGTGTTTCTGATTTTGAGACATCTAAAGAATAATAAAAATATATATGTTTGAATTAAGGCGGCATATGAGATGGTGTAAATCCATTTGTCAAATTAAATAATCAACTAGATCACTATCAAATCACCCGACTTCTGATCTTCAGAAAATAAAGTTCGAATCCCTTATTTTTGAATGAGAAGCCGTCTACAAGCCCTTCACAGGTCACCGTTGCAGTAATGGAGAGTTTTAGAAAAGAGAAACACGGACATGCACGTTGTTCTATTATGTTAATAGTTATCTTACATGTGGATTTTTTTACCGAAGAATCTAGTGGCTTCTTTTCCTCTAGTCGATGTTTTATGTGAAAAATTTTTGCTTTCTCAAAAGTAGAGCTTTTTTCAATGGCATGCACTGGTTGGAAGTACGGTGAACTGGATTCACCATTGTTAATTAATTTTGGATTTTTTAAACAAAAACAAAATATGTGTGTCGTTTAGATTTCATAAAAATCAAACGGTTCTTTTATTTTGTCCATAAATATTAGTTTTTTTAGTCCTGGAGCACCGGCTGATTGCGTGTCTGCTTCCTTTGTACATTGTTATTGATGATTTTTATTTACAATTAGTATGTTATTCTGAATGTTACCCTTCATCTGAAATTAATGTGTTGTTTTATGCAAATTGTGTGTTCTCTATACAAGGGTTCAAATTTTTGGAATGATTTTTTAATATTGTGAACAACCTTTCACCATTGTTGGATTAGATGTAGGATTGTTCTCAAACCAAATAAATTTATCCTTTGTCTGATTTGAGAGGGAGTGGCTCTTTTTGATTTCGTAGAAGTCAATTCCACCTTTTATGGATTGTATATGAACATTAATGGGTTGTACTAAAAGATAGGTTCACTTTTTTTAGGTTGAATGCATAAAAATGTTTCTTTGGGAGGGGGTGGGTCTGAGGACTAAAAATAAAATAATATGACTCTGAAAAATCAAACCTTATCCTAGAGAACACATTACTTGCATAGAGAAAATCATTCACGATTATGGATTTTGATTTCAAGTTGTTTTCAATAAAAGAATCATTATTTGTATGGGGAGAGTGAAAGTTGGCCAATTTAGGTTTCTTAATGTTCAATTTTATCTTCTGATGATTGTATATGAATATTATCGATTTGTGCTGCAAATGAGTTCACCATTTTTAGTTGAGGGAATGTGATTCGATGCTGCGCAGCGATTTGCTGCCACCCCAAAACGACGTCGTTTTATCTGCTCTATCACACAAACAACCCATGTGCTTCTCCTCCCTCTGCCATTTTTACTCCTCAAAATAAAGCATCAAACTCAGTTGATAACAATGAACCCGAAACAACACACATGAATATGTAGAATCAAATTTCAAGTACATAAAAATAGATCATCAACATGGTTGGGTGCTTCACAAGATTCAGAATCGAATTGACTTCAAATAATGAATTACTCCTTCCATAGCTGTCTGTTTCACGAGATCTGAAATAGAAGCTACTTCAAATATCCTCTAATGGACACCCACAAGATTCGTAATCAAAACAACTTCAACTTTGAAGGATCATAGCTGCTTGACGAGATTCATAGTCAAACGGATCGATGGAATTTAATAATGCAGTAAAAATGGCACAGAAAGGAGAAGCAAGAGGCGTTGTTTGTGTGAGAGCGACGAAAAGACGTTGTTCCGGGGCTAGCAGCAAATTGATACGCAGCACCAAATTCTATTCCTTAGTTGAGTATACAAGAATGATTCACCAGGAGAGTGTGTCTGAAACACAGTATAAAATACATCTTCTTATTTTTACTGTTTTTTATTATATGTGTAAGCAATTTATATAAGAAAATATCAACCCTGTTTGATTTTATAAATCTTAATTTTAAGATGCAATTTCAAGTAAATTTACTTTATTGTAGCAAATCTGTGTTGAAGTGGATAACTTATTGTGCATTCTAAAAGAAAGTTCACTAACATTAAGAAAATCCTTATTGTGCTCGATGCCAAGAAGGTAAAGACGTAAAGACTGAAGGGAATATATAGAAACAAAAGCCAATAATAAACAAAGTTGAAATTTTTGTGAGGGTGAGGGGACATAAGAGGCGGAAAGGTGTGAAAATTGGGGCACCTCTACATGTCAAAGGCAGTGCAAATGATGAAGATTCAGATTTTTAAAATTTGACTTTGATCTCTATGATGTCTAAACGAAACAGGAGATATTCTTAATTAAGGAATTTTTTAAAAAGAATGGAATTGGGTTTACGGATCTAGTTTATGATGGGAAAAAAGAAATGACAGACAATGCGAATCACTGCGAAAATTGATGATGATATGGAATCAGAGAACACATCTACGACACTAAATGATCCGTGCTGTTTTGAATTGCGTAGTTCACCACAGAGATTATGTCAGGTTATACATAACATAAGGCAGCTGCACAGAGATGCGATCATGAAAATGAGATTTAGTCATGTACTAAGGTTCTATATATACAAAGTGCCATCAAAATTCGGACAATTGTTAGTGGAGTCTTTTGATGACGTTACCTATAACATTGTCATACCTGTTGGAAGACTTTTCATCACTAAGGAGGATGTGTGTTCTATAGTCAGAGTTTCAATAAAGGGTACTATGTGAACATGTGTGAACCAAGTGACAATATGGACCCAACAACTAGGAGCAAGCATTTAGACATGGGATGATAGATTCAACAATTTTGTTAACAAAGATTGTTGAAAAAAAGAAGGCATCATAAATACTTGACAAGTCGTACAAAATAGATTTCATAATGTTGTTCAATAGCAAAATGGTTGAGGGGATGAAAAATGGCATTTCAAATCAAAAGATGTTAAATGATATGGCTGGCCGTAATGAAACTGGTAAATTTAAATGGTGTCGCTAGACAGTCAATAACGTGAAGGTTACTAAAAGAAAATGAGACAAGATGAAAGATAATATGCTTTATATTGGACCACTGTGCGTTTTAGCTGCACATTATTTTTGTTCGTAAGCAAAATTTAGCTTAGTTTAACAGTGAACTAATAGAAAATTTCCTCTTCTTAATAACCTATGCCATGTTTCTGTTATATGAATTTTTTGGACATAAGGATGATAAACAAATATATTAAAGCAATATTGACAATTAAAAAACCGTGAAAAGTGTTTAGATTTTTTTGTTCACCGTTATGAATTGTTGGTGCTATGAAATGTCTTTACGTAGATTATTATTTTCTGTAATGGTTCTATGAATTAAATAACTTTTTACATCTTTAGCTTGATATCAGAAATTGTGCATTACTTAATGTGCGGTTCGTTTATCTTGATATGATTAGATGAAGTAATGACAATTCTTGTGAAATAATAAAGTGCGATGGGGATGGGATCAAGAACAGCTAAGAAACTAGTTGGTGAAAGAAATGAGAAAAGGTGATTATGGACACACTAAGATATGTTTGATGTGTCATCGCAATAATAAAAATGCTTAATAATCATCGTCTATTCAAATGCCTTAGTAAATCAAAAGTTTCAAGCGCTATCTATTTTCTATACTTTAAAAAAGGCATTTTGATTACAACCGTCATCTAATGTATACAGTAGACGATATTTTTTGGTTATAAGTGTCGTCTAATGTATATACTTTAGATGGATCTTGTAACTAAAAAACGTCGTCTAATGTAAATCACAACAATGACACTTAAATGAAATAAGTGACATCTATTAGTAAGATATTACGACTGCGCTTTCAGACAAACAAGCGTATAGTTTTATTTTTTTATTTTTAAAAAAAAATGTATGTATAAATTGTAAACGGAGCTTATACAGCCGTTAATAGTGTTATTTGTTATATCAAATTTGTTTTTATTGAATCTCCCATACAAAAGCCATTTTGGCTTACAAAAACAATTTTTTTTAGAGAATTTAAAAAATTTCATTCTAAAAAAGATAACCTATACAGATTGATCCTCATAAGGAACCGTTTTTACCATGGAACCAATGATTCCATTCAAAATCATAGCAAACGGCCATGAAGGCTCTGAACAAAGTAGGGACAAGAGAGCTTGGATCATCCAACATAACAAAGCTTTCTAGGCTAAAACAAATACAAAAACATGAAACACTTTTGGACATCAAAACAACACCAGTCATGCCTAGCTATTGAACATCTCTATAATTTTTTCTCTTCTTTTTTCTTTAGTACAACTCCTCTATCGTGTATGATCTTTGTTCTGCATTTTTCTTCTTCAGAAATTAGGGTTGATGCCCATTTTTTGCCTAATATACATTTTTGTAGGACAACTTTATTTCATATATTTTTGATAGCATGAGTTTCATGCTATGTTGGCACTTTATCTTCTTTTTCTCGAGTGTTTGTTGCTTAGCCCTAAGTATCCTTACATTTATCTCCGTCCATATGATGTATATTGTAAGATTTATTGTTGTGTTTCCAACCATTTTATAGAGGAAAGGTCTGCAAGGACATGATTTACAAAATCAGTGACATTAACAAGGGAGTAACTCTCAATTTTAAACCCATCTATGCCAAGAGATAATTTTAAGATCTCCCTAGCAAAGCTACATTCATAAAAGAAGTGCTTTTGTGTCTCTTCTCCCCTTTCATATAATACACATGTTTGATCCACAACAACACTGAATTTTATGAATTTATATTTTGTGCTAAGTCTGTCCCACCATGCCAACAGTCATGGGGATTCCTCTAAATACTTAATCGAGGATATAAAGATCTAATCAGTGAAGCAGTCGCTCTGTGCCTCACTCAGCCTTCTTGAGTCCCTCTCAAAGGCTGGATAAGTTACATAGTAGAATGTATTTAGACTAGAAAACAGACTAAGGGATATGTAGGGGAAATTTTATTCGCCTCATTATTGATTCCACTCCCAAGTGTGTATAAGAACTCTAAGATATAAGATGGTTTATTTTCCTGCACAAATGCCTTATTCATGCACAACATATACGGGATGCACCCCTTCTAAGGAGTGCAACTTTTGCTGAACAGATACTATTCGTGTTCGTGCGCAGAATGCATGCCTTCTCCTAAATTAGGCTATAAAAGCCCATTTCTCCACTGCAAGAATGATGTCCAAGTGTTCTCCTAACCCTTGATCCTTGCAGCGCCTCTAAGAGCCTTGATCCAACCTGATCCAATGCCCTTCCGAGTTATTCAGCCTGATCTAGGGCTAATCCTGCCTGATCCGGATCCCTATCTTGGCTCTGTTGAGAAGCTAAGGCTCTGGTACCTAGTTTCCTCGCCTAGCCCCTCACCTGGGTGCCAAGACTTTGCGCCTTTGAGTCCCTTGTCTGGACCCTTTCTTGGGCACTAAGGCTCCGCACCTGCAGATCATGGCCTTGGCCTCCAAGCAGCCAAGGCCCTGCGCCTATTGGATCTGGGCATACTCCCGCCGAGCAAGTGTGTCCTCGCCCCTGGATCCCTCCTTGGCCCTTCGCAGCCAAAGTCCTTGCGAGCCAACCAATCTAGATCAAAACCAAACTGGTCTGAATTTCTCCAACTTAACCGTTGATCAAGTAAATCGGCCACGTTGAATCTAATCCAACTTTAAGGATGTGACACCAGCCATGATATAAATTTATGCTTTGGTTCACATAGCTTATTCCAACGCAAATGAGCCAAAAAAATGTAGGCATATTATCCACATTAGATAGATAATTGTAAACAAATGTAGAAGAGTACTCTTTACCAATTGCCAACAATCTCCATTGATTTTAAGAAAAAGTTGACATACCTTGCACATGCTATGATCTTTTTTGTGAGTCAAGGAAAATGAGCCTTGATTGGGATGGAGAAAATGTCATGTCCTTGTTGTGTAGCTCAGGTGAACTTGCGCGTAGCTCAGGTGACTAACTTGTGATTGTGTTGATCATTGATACTAAAGATGAAAATCATTTGATGAATACCTCAGCAAAATATACAATCTCATGCACTAAGATAGTGTGACAAGGCGTAAACAATTGCTCCTATCCTTATATCATTATATCCTTTAGCCAATGATACAAATTTTATATGTCAATAATATGAGATGGAGGCATAGAGGAAAGACATACGTATTAACGAACAGTGGTATGAAGTTCAATCTTGGCAATCTAGCTCACTCATAAATAGAGTATGTTTATCTATAAACATGCACGACATATATTTTCTACTCGTCTAAGTCCAAAGCCTCACGACTAAATCAACAGTAAGAAATCATGCAACAACGCATATCATTAAGTTTTTCATGCAATAACGCAATCATTCACTTGAATCTCAATAACATAGCATCAAATCATGGACTTCATTAAGAGCAATAATCTCACAAAAAAAAACTTTTGCGGTTCTCCACATAAGACTGTGGGTTAAAATCTTAAGAGAATTTCATGCTTTGATGCTGGTAGCCCCGACACAATACTATCATAGATACTGGTACTTGACACTTGAATGAGGGGACAAAGACCTCCTAAAATAATCTTGAGTATCACCATCTTTAGCAATGATGATTTGTATAAATCTAATAAATATCTTTGGGAAGCTTTTGGATTTAGACTTGATAGTTATCGAATAAAAAAATTTATATCAAGAGCCTATTTAATAAATATCTTTTTACGAAGTTTGTTGACTCTGCTGATACAAATTCATCGAGCAAATTTTGATTCATCTTAATAAATTTTATATTTTTAGTAGCATTTTGAATCACTTAAATTGAATATTTGGTGTGAAAGCTATCAATCTCAAAAATTGCATAGTTTCATTGTCCCGTTTTTAGGAAACATGTGTCCGTGGCAAGCTGCATAACTAACCATCGCGCTCGTGGCCATGCACATGGCTACTGCTTAATCAACGTCATTGGCTTCTTTCTTTATCGCATCACATGTCTTTCCTCTTCCACGTCACAATGCGTGACTACAGTCCTTAGCATGCGGATATGTGTGGGGATACAGCTGAATCAACGTCATTAGCTTCTTTCTTTATCGCGCCACGTGTCTTCCCTCTTCCACGACGCAGGGCGCGGTTTTACCATCTTTTTCTCTACAAACTCCTCTTTTAACTGATTTTTACACTAAGCCCTAAATTCATTTGGTAATTTGAAAACTAGCAAATCTCATTAAATAGTACGGTCAAAAATCAGGTGAATTGGGTATACAATAGACCTAATAATTTGGTATCATCAATAAACTCTATCATCTCTCATTCAATGAAATTTTCTAAAGATGAATGTTTGCGTTCGGAATCACATTTGATTCATAGCGGTACCTCGTACACAGAGAAAACAAACATCACTAACCTCTCTTTTCTATGATCCTAAGATGTCATGTACAATTAACCTTCTCTTCTACTTCCCTTCAATATTAAGTTGAGCAATTTTGAATTCATCTTAGTCATCAAATTTTCACAATGCAATTGACAAATCTAATCAACTAAAAGAACAATTAAATATGAAAAATTCTTAATCACAGCTGTAGACATCATAAATCTCACTCTACTTCACCAACATAAATGTATGAATAACCTAAACACATCCTAAAATTAAGCATCATGGTCAGAGACAGACATACCTACAGAGTTTGGAGTAGTCAACTTTATCGATGCAGAGAAATAAGCACGGAATTGTCCAGAGTTAGGAGCAGCAAAGTCCGTCCAATGAGAGTTAAGCGGCCATGCCTTTTCTAGTGCCAATAATGAGCGGGACGTAGCGAGGAAAGTCTGCCAGTGACCTGAGACGGCGATGGCTTTTGTCGATGACGCAACCAGTGGCGGATGCATGTGGACTTGAGTGGGGTCAGATGACCCCGCTCAAAAAAATATTTTTATCTATATTTATATGTTGTTTTAGGTTATGAAGTTCAAAAATGGTTAGAATAACTCTTTTAAAATGCAAAATGACCCCTCTAAAATTAAAAAATACAACTAATATACTCATTCTATATGATTATTTTATATTTGACCCCTCTCAATATTTTTTCTGGATCCGCCCCTGGACGCAACGGTTGTTGTTTAGCGCTGGATCTTTGGATGGTTTGATTCACGTCAAATTGTAGGAGAGAAAAAGAGAATGGAATATGAAAAACACGGATGTCGATTTTACATCTGATCCAACCGTTCTTTGAAACGACTATCTCCCTCCCAACCGGCGTCATTTTCTTTAAGTTGCCCAACAGTCACAAGAGTCCAACTCGAAACGCTCTTTCAAACTGGCTCTGGATATGATCCAACAGTCGTTTTGGAAGTGTGGCTACAAGTTAAGAACCAACTGCCTTTTCATATAACGATTGACCTTCTTCAACGGCCAGTTTGAAACTGAGACTCAACTATGGGTGTCCTGAATGTGTTGATGAATGAGACACAAGTTTATTCAACATTCAACCGTTGTTTTAGTAGCATGATTGGATTTGAGTTGACCGAGTCACCGAGATTTCAAAAGATGATCAGCCAAAAACATATAATTTTGGAAAACTTTCTGAAATCGAGACCATTCGATACAATTTTTGGCCAAAAGATCCAAATTAAAAAAAAAAGAAAAAATCTCGAATAATTGAATTTGGTTCGGTTTGATTTCGAGTCTTGCTGGGTTAGTTCAGTTTCGAACTGTTCGAACTGAAAACAGCCCTACATTTAAGATAAAAACAAAATTGACAAGAACCGTCACAACCTAGCATCTGCGACGGAAGCCTCGGACGGCACCGTTTTGCCCAGAAATAAATATCAGACCTGCTAATAACTCCGTCGATGAAAACTCTGCTCTGCGGCTCCGGGCGGATTCCGATTCCATTGCCAAAATAGTCTGAAAGCTGAACAGATGCGGAGCTGTTGAAGCGCACAAGGTAATCAACCATCCATCACGCCTCTGTTTGCTCTTCAGTTAGGGTTTGGAAATTCGCTATTACAACTTTTTCTTTTTAGGCGATGATGTGGTAGCGTCCTTTTGGTTTTTGTTGGTCGAAATACACTTTATTTTGAACTCTATGTAGTACCGAGGGCTTGAATTTTCGGCCTCATACTTCACTTGGAGAAGAAATGCCGAACTTTGCTACTCTCGCTCTGTACTTGTTGTGTTTAGATGTTGATAGTTTTGGGCTACTCAAACTGCCTGCGCCCCTCATTTTAGGTTTCAGATTGAAAATATAAGGTCTCGGATGAGATTCCGATGGGGACTGTATTTTCTTTTAATCTCAGGATTTGTTTGGTTTAGGGAAAATTTGGTGGAAAATGAGAAGAAAAAATTGTGAGAAAATGAGAAGGAAAGTTTGTAGGAAATTTAGATGGAAAATAGGAAGGAAATTTTGTTTAAAATAAAGAATATTTTTGTATTTTTCTATCATTTTTCAAAACTAACCAAATAAGGAAAAATAAGATGGATTCCACGGGTAATAAAATTTGGAGGAAAATGGGAAGGAATCCCTTATTTGGTTTAGAGAATGTAAGGAAGGGAAAATTAGATGGAAAATTTTAACAAAACAAAGAGCGTTTTACTACTGTCCTATGAATTTTCCACCCCTAACCAAACAAAAAAAAATAAGATGGATTCATGAGGAATTCATTTTCTACTAAATTTTCCTTTCCCTCAAATTTTTCCTAAACCAAACACACCTTAAGGCTGTGTTTGGTTTAGGGAAAATTTGAGGGAAAGGAAAATTTGAGGGAAAATGAGAGGGATTTCTTTGTTTGGTTTTGGGAAAATTAGGAATGGAAAATTTGAAAGGAAATTTGTTTAATTTGAAGAATGTTTTAGTACTTTCTACAAAATTTTTCACTCCAAACAAAACAAGGTGAAAATAAAATGAATTTTATGAGGAATTCATTTTTCCTCATATTTTCCTTTCCCTCAAAATTTCTTCAAGCCAAACACAGCCTAAGTGTTCTTCAGTGGAGATCTCTATTGAATTAAAACATGATTTGGGATAATTTCAGGTGAATCTTGCAGCCTATGGGGTTGCACGCCTAAAACTGGCATTATGGATGCTGTTATCTAAGTGACAACTTGTTCTTCAATATGTGATTTTAGGACTTGCGGAATTGGTTTTATTCTTGATCTTGTTTAGTTAAATATGTGTCGTTTTGGGAAAATAGTGTATGTCTTCAGTCTTCTAATTGATTCACGGAAATCAAGTTACAGCCTTCTTTATGTAAAGATATTTGTTGGAGTTGAGACACTTGTGTCCTCAGCCCCACAATTATGTTTCAGTAATTAGAGAGACTTCAAGAAAACAATGGCTTTAAAATAAGAGAATCTTAATGAACACATAGTTCAGTGCAGACAGCAGTACAAGACCAGCTATTCTTTGACATGTCACACTGTTCTAGTTGTAAATCATATTTGAAAATTTCAGAGCCGGGGTCATCGTTAAAAGAATCTTAAATTGCATGATTCAGTTAAATTTTTGGTTGATTATCTTCTGAGGCTTGCCATGCCAACAAATTCCCTGCCAGTGAAAGCCAGGAAAATGTTCCCTATATGGTAATGTACTACATTTTAATCTTGCTGAAAGATGTATCATGAAGGCAACCTTCGCTGCATTTTTCATGAAGAATAATGTGTTGGGGAAGTATTGGGTTTCGTCCCAGCTTTTGCGTTTAAATGCAGAGTTGCATTAAATTCCCAAACTGTTGCATTGTTGCACAGTTGGATGGAACCCAATACTTACCTTACAGAGATACTCTCTTACAAATTTGGGCATTGTTGCAAATGCTGGGATGAAATCCAATACTTCACTCTGCCCAGTTGCATTTAAACGTGCTGGGGATGGCAACCTTTTGAATTTAATGCATAGTGGATCAAGTTTGGCCATTAATAGTTTGAGACTGCATATCCCAGGTGATACCGTACTGCTGGGTTGCCTGCAATTACAAACTCATTTGCATAATGAAACACAAATTGCAGATGTCTGACTCATGTAATGATGAATGAACATTGGGCTGTACGATCTTTTCTGTGATTAACTTTCAGAATGCTTAGTCTCTGGCTAAGGTTTACTGTTCACTGTGATTATAACAATGAATAACTGTATTTTCTCCTGATGATTTGACGTTGAAAAATTGTAGGTATACAACACAAAATATGACTATTAAACCAACTGTTGCATTGAGAGCCATTTTGGTGGGAGGCATAGCTGTATTTGCGAAAGCGGCTGGTATAATGAAAGCTGCTGGGGGTGTCAAGCTTGGCACTGCAGCTGCTGCAATGACAGCAGCAGCCACTGCCGCCATGGCAAGTTCAAAGCAGGATGATACTCAGAAGCCACCTCAAAAGTAATACTCTATTTTACTTACATAGACTGAATGATGTAAACCAAACTGGTTCACTCCCATTTGAATATCACAGGCTCCATGTGACCAATGCAATTGTGTATGGGAATCTGATCTATATGTTGAACCTCAAAATCAAATGATACCTCTTTGATTCGAATTCAAGTGTTTTGAACTGTTATGCTGTTTAACTTTTTCTTCATTTTTCCATGGATTTTTTTACACTTCATTCCACTATCCCATCATAAAGTTTCACAACATTATTGCTCCTTCGCTGAAAAGGCCTTGCAATTATAAACCAAACAATCACAAAATGAATTCTTAATACATATGATGAGACTGCATAATGGATAAACATTGTACTCCAAAATAAATTTCACGCATTACTGATAGGCATACATTAAAGCTCTGGTTGGTTAAAGAAATGTAGCGTGAAAGGATATTGAAAAATTAAGTTGGAATACTCCCTTTGATTGAAAATTTGAAGAAAAAAAAAGTAGCATGAAAAATATTATTCAAAGTTTTTAAGTTCATAGAAGTAGCTAAGTGTTACGTGCTACTGAAATTTTTTTAATACTATTATTTTCTTGCGTATATGAAAAGGATGGAATTTTCTAACTGCTGCAGAAGTTTTCTCAATGTGGGAGAATAGAGGAAGTGGAAGGTTAGAAGCACAATAATGTAGTCCCAAGAATACTATAGTTAGTAGTGACTTAGGGGGACTTTCTGTAATTTTGAAATTTCATTTAAATTATAGAAATTTACTTTAGTTTTTAATATTTTAATCAATTTTAAATTAATTTCTCAGTATATATTTGGTACAGACAATACTAAGAATTTGTTGATGTCTTTTATCTAATGTAACGCAAAAAATAATGCAAACATCTTCTTTTATCTTTGGCCACTGCTGCATTTGGTGGTGATGAAAAACACTCGTGTTGCATTTGATCTAATGTAATACAAAAGCCAATACAAATTTCTTTCGTTACCTTTTCCCACCGCTGTATTTGGTAGCAATGCAAAATTTTACATTGCATAAAATTTTGATCTAATGCAGTGCAAAAGGTAATACAAATTTCTTTTGTTATCTTTGACCATTAACGCATTTGGTGATAATGCAAAATATTGTGTTACATAAAGTTTTGCGTTGCATTTACTTAATGTTGTTGTTGCCTCAGTTTTTTCTGTTGCCAAATTCATTATACATTTGCCAAAAATTTTGCGTTGCATTTGAGAGCAGCAGTGCCCTAAACTAACATAAACATTTTTATTGTCTTAGATCTAAGGCAAAAGAAAGACGGTCTAAGACAACACAAAATTTCTTTGCCTATCTGTCATTTTCCCGTAGTGACGGTAATTAGCCGATAAGTGGTCGTAAATTCTCCAGAAGGCTAACTATCTGCCTGTTAACACTTGGCCACCAAAAGATTTGTGAAGTGTAGCAATTGTGGAAGGGATTTTCAAGATGAAGAGCGGTCAGAATTTGTGATTTTGAGTCGATTGGATGTGGCGAAAAGCTCGCTGATTAATAAGCTCATTAAGCGTAAGAATATGAATCTCACTTCTAAGAAACCATGTTTGATTTGCATATTCAGATTTGGATTTTGAGTTTTTAAATTTAAAAATTAAAGTTGTTAATTTTTTTGAAATTTTATGGTTGAGATTTGAGTGTGGTTTTATAAGAATGACTTAGCTTGGGTCCAGGGCGATGACACTAGTGGAGTAGAGATAACGGCGTTTAGAAACTTCAAATTTCACTTCATGTTATTTATTTCTGCATATTTTAAAATTAGAACAGTTCAGGCTGTCATAGAAAAATGGTTGTAGTTTAGTGTTCTCTTTAACTTTTCTCATTATCTTTAGTGATAGTCAAATGGTTAATCGAAACCCGACGGGGATGTAGATTATTTTGATGTCACATACCATAATAAATATAATGCAGATACGATTTTGATAAATTAAATGTCACATACCATATATCTTGAGACTAATAGAATAAGCTAATATCACTAACCGCTCCGAAATCGCCCCGTTTCTATCCCTAATTGATTTGGTTTGATTTCGGAACTAGAAGACCCTAATTAGAATAACTAAATGTTCTTAAAATAGCCACCTACCCACTGCTGCCTGGTGTAGACGAGAAGACAACCACAGCCATTTTACAATTTTTTAAGCTGCATGATCTTCCCACCCCTCTACTCATGTTGACTTCATCTTATTTGTGTTTAGTTTGCATCTCTTCATTTTTACAGGAACACAATTCATAAAGAAAGCCACATTATGAAGGTGGACTCTTGTTCATTACAAAAGATAAAACCTATTATATACTCAATTCAGACATAAATTACATGCATGCATAAAATAAGTTATTTCCTTAAGTTAGATTCCCCAATAGGTTAAAAGACAATTAAACTATTTCCCTATACAAACTTACTCTTGCTAACATGTCTACCACTAACAAACAGCTCATGTTCAAATTTGGAAGTTGAATTTGTTTAGGTTACATGACTATCTACTTGCCATTCTATAATGACAAGTATTTTATGTGTTAGCTGGAGGACGAAAGAGTTGCGTTTGGATCTCTATAAATAGGTCGGACACACTGTGTTTCATACCACACAGAATACCATCTTCCTCTCTCAACCATGGAGATGCCTCATAATCCTTCTAAACCATTTCTCGTTGCCACCTTGATGGTAGTAATGATCTCTCTTACATTGCCATCCTCAAGTCATGCTACTTACAAATACACTTCTCCTCCACCGCCCACACCCGTATACAAATATAAATCTCCACCACCTCCCGCACCGGTGTATGAGTACAAGTCTCCTCCGCCACCTGCCCCGGTTTATAAATATAAATCACCTCCACCGCCAACTCCAACTTATAAGTCACCCCCGCCACCCACACCAACTTATAAATACAAATCCCCTCCACCACCTGCACCAGTATACAAATACAACTCTCCGCCACCACCGACTCCGGTATACAAATACAAATCTCCTCCGCCCCCAACTCATGTGTACAAGTACAAGTCTCCTCCACCGCCCACACCAATCTATAACTACAAATCACCTCCACCCCCAACTCCAGCGTACAAATACAAGTCTCCTCCACCACCCACTCC
>NQLW01000059.1:930085-1039511 GCA_002312845.1 Kalanchoe fedtschenkoi
ACAAGTCTCCACCACCCCCAACTCCTGTCTACAAATATAAGTCTCCTCCGCCACCTACTCCGGTTTATAAGTACAAGTCTCCCCCACCCCCAACTCCAGTGTACAAATACAAGTCTCCACCACCACCGACTCCAGTGTATAAATATAAGTCTCCCCCACCGCCGACTCCAGTATATAAGTACAAATCTCCACCACCACCTACCCCTACGTACAAATACAACTCTCCACCACCACCGACTCCTATTTATGCTTATAAATCACCTCCCCCACCCACACCAGTCTATAAATATACATCTCCTCCGCCTCCTCAACATTATTAATTGATGGTATTGAATCTCATATTCAGGTAATATATATTATTCATCACATAGATTTTATCACCATAATTAGAACCTAGCAGTTCGCGTCTATAGTCTGCACATAATTTTTGTCTTTAGATTGCAATATATTCACCGTACTAACAGGGGCATGTATCTACAATTTTTGCAGGGACAAGAATTTTGAGCAGCAATAAGAAACTATAAAAGAAGTATTCTCGTCACACAATTTAAAGAAGAAGATTGGAATCCGAGAAATCCCTAAAGATGTCATTTTTTTTATTTTTTATATGAAAATAAAAAAAAGTAATTTCATTTCTACAAAATATGTTCATGTATTTACGAGAAACTGAAGTGACTATAGTGTAAGAACTCACGTGAGATTAATTCTAAAAGATGTGTGGTACAGACTTTGACGACTTTAATCATCCATAAACATGGAAACAATTATTTAAGTGCATCCATTGATATATATTAAATTTGATTACAAGAGTAAATACAATTTCAATAAGCATGTTGTCTCTACTAGTTGGAGACATTAATGTGGTCGAGTGATATGCTTTTTTCAAAAAAATAAAATTTTATTAATAAAGGTAATATAGGAAATGCATTCTCTGAATCTAAATACAGAGTATGTCAAAATTAAACATAATTAAGATTTTTCTTTTCACCACCAGATCTGGCAAAAGCACAAACTACATTTTTGGCATCATCAATATACTTGTACACCTTCATCTTACATAGTTTATGTGGAGGATCAAAATTTCATCAATTGTCTCGGACTTGTTATCAAGTGAGCCTAACTTTTGCACATAAATTGCTAAACTCCACTCTATTCAATACTTTTTATTTGATGTAAGCTCTCTTGGAATACCAAAGATAAAAGAAAAAGTAGGTCTTGAGGATGAAGTGGTCAAGATAAAAGGAATTATATTTGGCAGCTAATTAAGATAGTTTATTGAATGACATTAACATCCCGTTGAGCTAGATAACTGAATCATAATGTATGGAGAGAAATCGATCCAACTATACCAAGTGTGAAGAAAGATTCATTAGGGTTTTCAAAGCCAACAGGAATCATCATAGAAGAAGCCCTAGCTGCAATTGGAGAAACTCTAATCGTTGCCTCTACTTGTTGTAATTAGAGATCCTATCCACCATCACCGGACACACGGTTGATGCCAGATTTGTAAAGAACATAGTTTCTGTAGTTTGTAACTGAAGACGTTGTCGCAAAAGAGAGCATAGTCTCCGCCGTAAGAGAGATTGTAGTCGCATCAGATAGGAGTGTCAACGGGTCTGGTCCGAACCCATTTGGAAGGACCCAGATCCTGACCCAATAATTTTATAAATATTGGATCCAAATCCAGACCCATTATTTGGATCCGTTAGATCCCAAATCAATTCTTCTGATGCTCAAGTATCAAATAAAATAAATAAGTAAATATCAATTTATAAAAATAATAAATTATGAAAATATATGTTTGTATTTAAATTCACTTTAAAATAAAATTAATTTTTATAAAAATTATTTTTTAACACAAATAAATTTTTTTAAAAGTTATTTTTCATTTAAAATTTTTTAAAAATATTTTTTTAAATATTTTTTAGTTGTTAATGTTGTTAAAAAATATATTTTATTTTTTAGTTAATATTTTTTATAAATATTAATTTATTTTAAATCCAAAGAGACTAATTATCAACAAAAATCCAAAGAGATTCATTGTAAGGATCCAAATGGGTAGACCCTAATGAGTCCAAGATCTAAACGGGTAGACCCTAACGGGTCCAAATACCCAAATGGGTAGATCCAAATCTTTAAAAAACGGGTCTGGGCAGGTCTGGGTCTGGATCTACCCTACCCAATTGACAGCCCTAACATCAGAAAAACTTCTCAATTTCAATGGGTAAAATCTGAAGATTGGAAGCAAATAGATTATTTTTCTGATGCTACATCTAAGAACTACAAAGGTATTGATCACCATGTTTAAGTCGTTTGTGCCATCGATGATGACCAGAACAATGGAGGAAGAGAGGACGATTACCGATATGATGAGAGATATTGGTAGTTGAAGAATGAGCTACAATAAAACATGTAAGACAGATGGAAGCTGATGCAGGCGAATAGAAGAAGATCATGAAAGATTTGATAATTCAAAATAAATGGATAAAAGGAAGAGGTTGAATCTCAAAGAAGAAGATGTAAAATTAGATCTTAAGGTTTTGAGTCATAAAATGAAGAAAAATAATAATTGTGCATGAATTGAGAGAGAAGATAAAAGAATAGTTGTTAAAAATAAAGGAGGGCCAATGTTCGAGAGGAGAGAGGCTTCATTAGAGAGACAAGCCATTATTGTTGAATGTGATGCGTGAAAGTGTTTTTCATACTGCTTTAATTTATGGAGAAAATGGATATACCCTGACAGGTACATAACCTGTATACCCCATCAGATGAAACGACATCGTATTGATTTCTAATTTACACAAATTATACTCATGAAATGAAACTACACCATTTTAATTTTTTTTCATCTCCCCTCGATTTATTTTTCAAACTGCCCTGTTTACAAGTTTTTGTATCCTTTCTACCCTCCCATTTATTTTAATTATCGTTCTACCCTACTTAGCACAAACCGCAGTTTGAAACCGGCTCTTTCCTATACAAAACCGCAGTACGAAACCGGTTCTTGACACCGTGTCCATCTCCCCGCTGATTAGGCGTCCAACCTGGCTATATCCAACAAAACCGCGACTCCAAACTGTCTCATTTACAAGAAAACCGCGGTTTCAAACCGGTTATTTTGTTTACAAAAAGACCGCACTCTCATACTGCGGTTTTCTTCTTCATGCGCCAGAAGGGCAAATAATGTAGATGAGGACCCCATCAGAAGAAAACCGCGACTTCACCGACAGTGTGATGATTTCCCGATTTTTCAACCCACCCGACTTCACCGACAGTGTGATGATTTCCCGATTGGGTCTGCGCGTGTCCCTCGTGGACTTCATTCTGACAACCTTGTAGTCGTCGGTTGTCGGATCAAATCCAAGCGCATACTTAGCATTAGAAGCGCGTTGCCCAGACTCCCATCCGGGTGTTTCAAGAGGAACGGGAATCTCCCTGCACTGCCTGGTGACGGGATTCCAAAGTAAAACAGAGGTTGCATGTTCTCTGCCTTGTTGCGCGACTTCAGTGTGATTTTTTTCGGAGAAAACCGCCACTTCAAACTGGCGCATTACTCATAAAACCGCAATACCCGATTGGCGAATCTTCTTCGGAGAAAACCGCGACTCCAAACTGGCGCATGAAGAAGAAAACCGCAGTATGAGAGTGCGGTTTTTTTGTAAACAAAACCACCGGTTTGAAACCGCGGTTCTCTTGTAAATGAGACAGTTTGGAGTCGCGGTTTTGTTGGATATAGCCAGGTTGGACGCCTAATCAGCGGGGAGATGGACACGGTGTCAAGAACCGGTTGCGTACTGCGGTTTTGTATAGGAAAGAGCCGGTTTCAAACTGCGGTTTGTGCTAAGTAGGGTAGAACGATAATTAAAATAAATGGGAGGGTAGAAAGGATACAAAAACTTGTAAACAGGGCAGTTTGAAAAAAAAATCTCTCCCCTCCTACCTTCCATCTCTTCCATCTTCCCAATTGAGAAAATCGAATCAGCCGTGTTAACCCAGATTTCCGTCATCGCCTCTCCTCTCTGTCACCGCTCTCTTTTGCTTCGCCATCAACCTACTGACACCTCGCCTCTCCTCCAATAAACCACAGCGGTGTCATATGCAGAAGGTTTTTGGGATTTGGAGGTGGCGTACTTAAACCTTAAATTTATTTCATTTCTTTTCATTTTTTGTTGATCGAATTGTGTGAATTTGATTTTTTTGAGTAATAAAGGTTTGATATTTAATGATGATGATGGCAGGAGAAAACTTCCTTTTTTATAATGTTCAATTTCATTTGATCTCAGACTATTTGTTGCTCCAATTGTCTGTAAATTCTCTATTTTTTATTTTCAGATGCATTTAGGCTGTTCCATTAGGACTTTTATCTGTTTAAAATGAATTTCATTCTAGGGTAGCAGTGGCCGAGAATTTGATGCCTTTCAGGTTCTGCGTTTTACAATTTTTGTTAGTTGTTGAGGTTGGTGAACAAGAGTTTTCGTACTTGGTATTAGGCGGAAGATGATGAAGTCGTTGCTGTTGACTATCCAGTTGCAGATTTCTCCGTAGCGACTGGTGGATGGGGCGCTGCTCCAGCTGACCTTCCCTGGACCGAGGCTGCACCTGTTGCCGGTACATCTCTTATACTTAAATTGCTCTAATCAGTGACTATTAACAATCTCCTACCCGGAAATTTACCAGTTCTCATTGATGAAGTTAATCTCATCGTCAGTAACATTTTCATATTTTATATGCCTCAGGTGCAGTTCTAGTGGTTGAAGGAGGATGGGATGCAGTACCAGCTCCAGTCGCTGCCGATGTCATACCCTCAGTTCCGGCCACCATCTGGGAATGAGTCTAAGATGTCGATGGAAACTCTAGCCTGCTCTTTTTTTTACCAAGAACTAGCTCACTCTTTTTTGTGCAATCTCCGAAATGTGGATGCTCTAGAAATTTTGAATTTATTTGGATGCAATACATCAATATTCAATATCAGCTTTCTCCTCATTTCCTTAAAAATTTCATGTAATTCATCTCTAGCAGAATCTAAGCTAGTGCAATCTGAGGCCTCGTGTAACTAAATAAAGCTTGTCTATTCAAGGCTTGAATATCTAAGAAGCACAGGGTATGATTGTAAGTAAGGGGTAGGCCCGTCGTTAAAATTAAAAATTTCATTGGTACACCGAACCAAACTGAGACCAAGGAAATATATGATTGAAACACCGAACCGATAAAAAGGAAATATACCAGAGCCTGTGTTTGAAATTAAAGACACAACCTTCAACTTAATTACAATCAGTACCAGAAAATGGCACATTTCTCTAGCTAACAATTTTAATAGTGAAGAACTTGCGCAGGACTGGACTCTTCTTTGTGCAGGGACTGGCCACGTCAGCGGGAGTGGTGAAGAACCGTAGTATACCACAATGATCAAATGAGTTGAACTTGCGTAGATGCTCGCCGTCCACCATCTCCTCAAACACCTCACCGATGCCTTAGTGGTACGAGAAGAGCCCCACTAAGAATAGCCTTCAAATTTAGATTCACTTTCTCCTAATGTGGAGCACCTAGGGAACCACCAATTGGGCGAGCGCCAGGAGCCTGGTCAGGTTTCTGGCTATCATCCTTAAAAAAAGCAAAATATGAAAATGACATATTAATCCTCAATTAAAGAAAACGGTAGAAGATTGCCAGGAGCCTACACTGGTACAAAATAAAATAAAAACAGAACACAAAATAGTGTGGAGACTTATTTAAGGCCATAGTCAAAAAAATTCCGAAAAGGACATTGAATCACATTTCTGTTTGCCAACTAAATCCTGTGTCAAATATATTGAAGATTTTGCAACAAAAAATAGCAATTCTGTAATCATTATTAAACTATAATCTAGCAATTGTAAAAATCACATTCTCTTAGTGCACGTTTGGTATGTCGTATTATTTATATGTGTATTATTAATACACGTATAAATAATACCACCTACTGAGGAGGTATTATTAATACGAGTTTCCAAAGAAAATTTTTCTCTCCCTGCATTATTAATACATATTTCTATTTTGTACCAAACACATTATCATGGTATTAATAATACCATCCCGTTCATAATACATGCTACCAAACGAGGACTTATAGCTTAGATAAGTGAGTAAGAAATAAGTCATGAAGTACCTTTTTTTCTAGACAAGTAGCTTTATTGTGTCTATTTTTTTTGCATTCACTACATTTATACTTCTTAATCTTCTCGATTGCTGATGGTATTCTTGAAGCACTCTTAGGAAGACCTTTAACTTTCCTATCACATACAGGATCCAATATAGATAATTGAGTCAGTTGAAGCTCCACTTGAGAAATTTCAAAAACTGACTGAGCTTGTGTCATATTTTCATCTGTTAATACTTTTTCAGTAGCTTCTCTTTCTTTTTGAAGTTGAGTCATGAACGTCTTTGCAACCCGAATAAAATCTCTAAAAACAGATGGAGAAAACTCTACATCTCTAATAATCTTATTATAAATAGTCCGTGCAATCCATTTTTCTTCTGTACTCACCACATCAACAGTTTCTCTTGCTTCTCTTGTTTTGAAAAGTTTACATGTTGTATGTTACCTGACACCAACAGTCCATTGTGCAACAAATATGTCTCTGGCCGATTCTTGAATTTGTTTTCTTCAAGATGTATAAAACATGTTTGCATAGAATTCCATCAGTCTCAAATTTAGCACAACTACATTTTGCAATTTGTTGCTCTGAATCATACTCCACAGTCTGTCGCTCTCTATCAGACCCGACAAAATATGACATATGACTATTATTGCTTTGTCATTTTGTATGTTCTAATGATAAGCTAGCAACCCATTCACATTAAAAAAGTTGAAAAAATAGTTCTCGGGTAGTACTTTCTAGCATCCTTCTCTATTCCATGTTCTGTAATTAGCACTGGTGAACTATTTGAAGTTTGAAAATCCTCATCCTCTTCTGATTTTCTCCGAGCTGTAACTGCCTTATCGTACTACTCCACAAATTCATTTAATGGTGTAGTTGAATTCACATAACCATCAAAAATTAAATGTATACTCTCACTTCGACCACTAGTAGTCATACCAACAAAGAATATATTTTTTAAATAACACTTAACCAGATATTCACGATCCTTGTACATGGAAGGGAAGCAACCTTTTTCCCCAATCTCATATTTTCTATTTAGTATTTCCCATCCCTCTTCAAATTCCTTTGGTGACTTACTTTTCATCCACTGGTAATAAGAATCAGCAAAGTCTTTGTAACGCATTCGAAATGGTTGAATATGCTCTATCACATGCTTCTTTATATGCTGAACACAAAAGCGATGTTTTGCATCAGAAAATACACGCTTAACTGCATTGCATATTGCTATATCTTTATCATTAATTATGGTTTTAAGTGACTTACTATGCATGCATTTCAAAAATTGCTCAACTAGCCAGACAAATGTAGTCTCCGTCTCATCATCAAGTAATGCTCCGCCAAATAATACACTTTGACGATGATGGTTGACTCCATCAAACGGTGAAAATGACATCTTGAACTTATTTGTTCTGTAGATGACATCAAATACCATCACATTCCCAAACTCCAAATACGATGTCCGTGATCGTTCATCCGCCCGAAAGACGTTTCTTAAACATCCATCACTGTCTATCTGAATATTAAAATAAAAATCATCTCCTTTGCGTGCTTTCTCCTGGAAGTGCTTAATGATGGCCACACATTCCTTCCTAACATTATTTTTCTTTTGAGTTCTTAAAACCTTGTATAGTTTCTTGCAGTAATATCCTCATGTAAATCACCAGTAAGAGTATTCACAACCTTTGTTATCTGGGAAGGAGTTAAGCCTGATGCATGAAGTTCATATATAAATTTTTTTTCCCTCTGTTGATTTATGATACTTACTGTGAGATTGATGTTTCATCACTTTATTTGGGCTAGTCAATGGATGATTATATTCATCACTAAACTTGTCCACAATCCATTTTCCAGATTTATGACCAATCTCCATCTTTGCATGACAGACTGTTCGTACATCTCTACGACGTTTTTTGGGGTTCATTATCTTCATATCAATATTCTTAACTCCTTCTGTGTTACACACGTACTCCTTCCTAATTATTTCTCCAGTGCGTTGAGACTTTGTTGAATCATTTTTTTGAATGCCAAATCTTTCCTCGCATCATATTGATTATATACAGCATATGCTTCATCCACAGTATCAAAAGACTTCCCAAGGAGTCAATCTGAATTTTTCTCACAATAAGCATCAGGAGCTGCATCGTCATATACTAATATCATCTGCCTTGCACTATCCTCCAATATGTTATCACTTGAAGTAGATTCATCTTCAATGAAATACTCTGAATTTATAGCTTGATGATTAATGTCCACAAATAAAAACTCTTATGTACCGTTAATAAATAGTAATTTATATACACTTGTGGCAAACTATAAGTATAATCAAAAATAACAATTGAGCAATGGATATTAAAAAAAGCATTCCAAATAAGCTAAAAAAGAGCATTCTACATAAATAAAAAGAGAGCTTTGCTCACCCATGGAACTATTAGTTTGCACTGATTAAACAATAATTAACCCTTATTACTCTGATTATACTACCACCTTGAGCTCAAGCAACATATCGCCTAATACCAAATACGATCTTCACTCAAAAAAATTAAATTCACACAATTTGATCAACAAAAAATGAAAACAAATGAAACGAATTTAGGGTTTTAAGTACGCCACCTCCAAATCTCAAAAATCTTCCCGCATATGACACCGCTGTGGTTTATCGGAGGAGAGGCGAGGTGGCAATAGATTGATGACGAAGCAAAAGAGAGCGGTGACGGAGAGGAGAGGCGACGACGGAGATGTGGGTTAACACGGCTGATTCGATTTTCTCAATCGGGAAGATGGAAGGCAGCAGGGGAGATGAAAAAAAAATCAAAACGGTATAGTTTCATTTGATAAGTATAATTTGTATAAATTAGAAATCAATACGACGTCATGTCATTTGATGCAGTATGCAGCTTGTGTACCCTATCAGCATATATCCACTTTCCCCTTAATTTATTGCCGGACACATATATTCTCTCATGCATTTTGACTGTTGCAGCTCATTCTTTCTTGGGCTTGACTGTCTCAACGACACAGTAATGGGATACATCACAATCAGATTTTTTTTTTTTTTGCGGATCAACTATTACCCGATAGATACTGAAATAATTCCGTGAAAGAAATATTTTTGGATCGAAAGTTAAGCTCCGAATATGACCCTCAACTATATCCGAAAAATAGTTTTTCAAACTCTTTCGGAATTACGACAGGAAGAATAAAAAATATAAAAATAGAGGACCACTACTGGATTTTTTTCGGATCAATAGGTTTTGGTCCGAAAACAAAGTGAAAAGGTTCCGAAAACATTTGTCTTATTTCTAGAAAATAAAAAAATAGCCCAAAACAAGCAGATAAAAAACCCAAAAAAAAAATTAATATGAAAAAATCTTAAAATAATGTGGAAAATAAAATTCAAAAAAATTCGGAAAAGAGTCCGAAATAAATCCGGAAATTAAGGATCAAATAATACAAAATAATTAGTCCGAAAAAAATTTAAAAAAGAACCGAAAAAATATTGAATTCCGAAAATAATTTAAAAATAAATCTGAAAAAAATAAAATTTAATTCTATATATACTTATCCACCTAATTATTTGAATAAATCTAAAAATAAAAAAATTTGGAATGTTCCGAAAAAAGTTAGAAAAAGATCCGAAAAATATATCTGAAACTTTCAAGTTGTACGAAAAAAGTTCGGAAATGATTCGCAAACTGTACACCCGCATTAAATCTACTATGAGTCCGAAAAAATAATTTCCAATCGATCCGAAAAGGACCCGTCCTACTTAGGGTTAGATTTTTTTTAATCCTATTCCTTCCGTTACAAATGCTCTTCCTAACCGAAATACATCCGAAAAAAATTTTCAGATTATTTTACGTCCGCAAATCTTAACCCGCAAAACATTTTCATTCTGATAATGTATAGAAACATTATATATACACATTTCTTATGTTTGTCAATAGAACAATGCTTAAGAAATTCATCAAAATTATAACATATCAACATGTGATACCTGTAATGAGCTGCTACCAGCAGATTTTTCTTGAGATGTATGTTCACCACCCTTGTCCTCAATGTCGCCTTCAACATCGTCTTCCATAAGCTGAACCTATAAATAGTTTTCAGTTAAATTACATCAATTTCATCAGTGCGTTAAATAATAACAAATGATCAAAATTTTGTCTTGCTTGCACCTTTGGGTCTTGATCATCCACCAAATTGACTCCACTCATACCATTCTGAGTATAAACGCAGACTCATTAGAATGTCTTCTTTGACGCCATGCATCATCTCCAACATTATTCGTTTAGCTTTTCTCCTGGTCTGACGGTACATAATAGTCTTTGCAGTAACAAAAAGTTTGTGTCAACACCAACGGTATCAACTTCAAATTGAGCAATTTTAAATCTAAATCTAAATAACTAGAGAGACATATACTGAAATTCCATATTTTGTGCATTAATATTTGTCACGTTAAATGTAGATATATATCTTAGTATCTTTGCTGGTTCATCCTTCTCAATATTTGTTTCACTTAGATCTTCATTTGTATTATCAAACATCTATATGTCTATATTATCATCATCAACAACAACCATCTCCTTAACATCATTCTTTTTCAAACATTCAGCATAAAAAATTCTAGAGTATTACTACGCCCAAGATCATTGAAGCCATCAATTCTGACAGTGCATGACATTGTGGACATCAATAAACCTGAAGTTGAACAATTTCAATCAAAATCTAAGTAACTAGAGTGAGATATACTCATTATGTGCATTAATGTGTGCGTCAAATGTAGATATCTTAATAACAGTGTTGGTTCATCCTCCTCAAGTTTTATTTCATTAAGGTTCTCGTTCACATCGACAAATTAAATAGTTATACGTTATCATCATCAATAAAAATTATGTTTTCCACATAATTCCTTTTGGAATATTCAACTTGAAAATCCTAGAGCACTACTTTGTTCAAGATCTCGGACGCCACCAATATCATGTGCAAGTGTCACATCGAACTCAAACTGTTTCAAAAAGACTCCTAGATCTTGCCCACTATCATGCTCCAGATTGTCATTCACATCATGAAAACCTTCTTAAATTCAGAAATCCGTTTCTTCAGTATGTCCACTCTCATTGTTTACTCAACCATAACTTCTGGTGGGTTATGTTTTTTAAGTTTATATTTTCTACCTTGTGAGCCATCTGACGCCATGCGCACCATCAACTTTTGTTTGTGTGATTTTTGTCATAAAATCACATAATATTTTAAACCATCACATAATTTTAATATAAGAACATTTTGAATAATAAAATAACAAAATTTATAACAACAAATTTGTTGGGATATTACAGTGAAAGAAATTTTAATTTTGGTTTAAGTATTGAGATGACACATCAATCGTACCTTAGTATGTCCATGATCACCATTTCACATTTCTTTCACCAACCTGTTTCTTTGTTGTTCCTGATCCCATTCCCATTGCACTTTATTATTTCGCAAGAATTGTCATTATCCCATCTAACCATATCAAGATAACGAGTTGTACATTAAGCAACATACCATTTAAGATATCAAGCTAAAAGATGTAAAAAAAGTATTTGATTTGTAGAACCATTACAGAAAAATAATAACCAATGCAAAAGACAATTCACCATACAACGATTCATAACAGTGAACACAAAAATCTAAGCATTTTTCATTTTTTTAAAATGTTAGTATTGCACAAATATATTTGTTCATCATCTTTATGTTCAAAAAAATTCATATTATAAAAACAAGACATAGATTATTAAGAAGAGGAAAAGTTTTGTCAGTTCTTCGTTTATAAACTAAGCTAAACTTAGCTTACAAATAAAAACAATGTAATATTAAAATGCATAGTGGTCCCATATAAAGCACATTCTATTCATCTTGTCCTATTTTCTTTTAGCAAACTTCATGTTATTTTACAATATAGCATGCTAGTTGATTCTACCAGCTTCATTACGGTCAGCCAAAATCATTTTAGATCTTTTGATTTGAAACGTCAGCTTTCATCCCCTGAATCATTATGTTATTAAAAAACATTATGAAATCCATTTTTTATCAATTGTTAGGTACTTATGCATCTTTAATTTGCAACAATCTGTTTTACAAAATTGTCGGACCTATCATCTCATAGCTCAATGCTTGCTCCTAATTGTTGGGTCCATATTGTCACACGGTTCACACATGCTATTGGAACTCTAATTACATAATGCACATCCTTTTTAGTGATGAAAAATCTTCCAACATGCATGATAATGTTATAGGTAACATCATCGAAAGACTCCACTAACATTTATCTGAATTTTGATGGCACTTTAAATATACGAAACTTTCGTATATGATTAAATCTCATTTCCATGATCGCATCTATGTTCACTTGTCTTATGTCATATATAACCTGATATATCTACTATGGTGAATTATTCAATTTAAAAGACACACATCATCTAGTGCTATAGAAGTGTTCTTTGACTCAATATCATCATCACCTTTCACATTATGACCCATCATTTCTTCATTACCAACATAAACTAGATCTTTTAACTCAAATTCTATTCTTTTTAAAAAATCTTTAATTTTGGACTAACTCCTCTTTCTTTCTGACATCATAGAGTTCAAAGTAAGATTTTCAAAATTCGAATCTTCAACATTGACACTGACCTTAACATGTAGGGGTGACATAGTTTTCACACTTTTCCGCCTCTTATATCCCTTCACCCTTACACCAGATTCAACTTTGGTAACTAATGGCTTTGGTTTGTGTATATCCCCTTTAGTCTTTAAGACTTTAGCTTCTTGCTCATCGAGCACAATCAGAATTTTCTTAATGTTTGTGAACTTACTTTTAAAATGGGTAGAAAGCCATCCACTTTAACACAAATCTGCTGCAATAAAGTAATTTTACTTGGTTAAGGTAGACAATAGCCTACTAATGGTGAGCACAGAATGCATCTTAAAATCAAGATTTATAAAATCAAACAGAGTTGATCTTGTCTCATATAAATTTCTTACACATATATATAACAAAAACCTAGCAAAAAAAAGAGGTGCCTTTTATGTTGATCAACTTAACTCACAAAACCAAAACTACAACATATGTAACATACAAGCATGAGTAGAAGAACATATATATCATTATAAAAATTCAAATCCTTTCATAGGGAACACACCATTTGCGTAAAATAACACATTAATTTCAGACAAAGGTAACATCTAGAGTAACATACTAACTGTGAATCCAATTCACCAATAACAACATTCCAAGGAAGCAGACACACAGTCAGTCGGTGGTCAGTCCAGCACTAAAAAACTAATATTAATCAACAATAAGAAAAGAAATTATTTAACTTTTATGAAATTAAGAAGGGACACCTATTCGGTTTTTATTTTATAAAAATAAAAAATCAATTAAATAGTGGTGAATTCAATTTTCCTACCATTACATGCCATTTAAAAGCTCTACATTCAAAAAAAAGTAACTAAACTTTTTCACATAAAACACTGATTATGGGAGAAGAGGCTTCCAGATTCTTAGGTTAAAAAAATCCACATATAAGATAAATATCGATCTACCAAAAGAAGGGTCATGTTTGTGTTTTTCTTTTCTAATACTCTTAATTGTGATAGCAGTAAACAGAGAAGGATTTGTAGATTACTTCTCATTCAAAAATAGAGATTTGAACTTTATTTTCTAAGGATCAGAAGTCGGGTGATCCGATAGTGAATTGGTTGATTATTTAATTTGATAAGTGTAGTTATTACAAAAAAATAGTAAATTACCCTTAGAATAAATTTGCACCATCCCATATGCTGCCTTAATTCATACATATATATTTTTATTAATCTTAGGATATCTCAAAATCAGGAGCACATATATATTCATCGTTAGCTTTACTTCATATCGAAGGTCAGGGATGGTGCACTGTTTATAAGGAAAAAGTTTGTACACCTTATTCCTCCATATATATATGTGTGTGTATATATAGGGTGGGTCAGTTGAAAACTAATTTAGTTTGAGAACTTTAATTTGTGAAAATCATTTTGAACATTAGACTACTGGGGGCAATAACAAAACTAGTGTCAACATCAATTGTATCAATCATAAGTTGAACCATTTTAAATCAAGATCTTAGTAACTCGAGAGACAAATACTCGTAATCCACATAATTTGAACTATTATACGTTGCGTCAAATGTTAATATCTGAATACCTATGCTGGTCTATCCTATTCAAGATTTGTTTCACTGAGGTCCTCGTTTTTGCATCAGCCAACATCTCTTTGATTTACTTTATCATCATCAACACCTACCATCTTCTCCACATCATTCTTTTTGACCATTCAGCTTAAAAATCTTAGAATACTACCTTGCCCAAGTTTAATTTACTAATGTCTCCAATACCATGTAAAAGTATCACATCGAACTCAAACTGCTTCAAGAATCACCTAGACATTATCCACTGTCATGCTTCAGATTGTCCTTCGCATCATTAACAATCTCTTTAGATTTAGAAATATCCTTCTCCATACAGTGTCCGCTCCTGTTGTTGGCTCGGCAACAACCTTTAGTGGATTATCTTTATAAGGTTAGATTCTATGTCATGTGAGTCATGTGACGCTATGTGTTTTGTATGTGTGTGTTGTGCACCAGAATCATCTATGTTCTGATTTTATCATAAATCACATCATTTTTTACCATCACACAATTATAATATAAGAAAATTTTGAATAATGAAATAATAAAACTAAAAACAATATTTTTGTCGGGATATTACAATGAAAGAAATTTTAACCTCGATTTCAGTATAGCGAGGACACATCAAACACATCCTAGTCTGTCCATAACTTGCATTTCTCATTTTTTTCACCAACTGGTTTCTGAGTTGTTCCTGATCTCATATCCAGAGCACCTTATTATCTAGCAAGTGATTGTCATTAGCTCATCTAACCATTATCATGATAAACGAGCTGCACAATAAGCAATGTGCCATTTTAGATATCAAGCTAAAAAGGTTTTAAAAAATGCATTAATTTCATTTCACCAACAGTTCGTTACGTTGAAGAATAATATCTTAGCACTTTTTATGGTATTTAGATTGTCAGTAATACACCAATACTTTTGTTCACCATCTTTATGTTAAAAAAAAATCATACCATAGAAACATGGCATAGGTTATTAAGAAAAGGAAAATTTCAGTTTCTTCATCATTTATAAACTAAGCTAAATTTTACTTACAAACAAAAACAACGTACGGCTGAAACACACATTGATCTAATATAAAAACTTATTCTCTTTCATCTTGTCCCATTTTCTCTTAGCAACCTTAATGTTATCGATAATATAAAGACACCATTTAAATTTACTAGTTTCATTAGGTGCGTCCAAATCATTTAAGATATTTTGATTTGAAACACCGCTTTCATCCCCTCAGTCCATGGTACTAGTAAACAACATTATGAAGTCCATATGAAGCACTTTTGTCGAATACTTCTGTCATCTTCATTTTTTTAAAAATATTTGTTACATAATCGTCAAAAATATCATCCCATATCTCATACACCAGCTCCTTATTGTTGGGTTCATATTTTCACATGGTTCACGCATGCATGGTGCCCCTTACTGGAGCTCTGATTGTACAAAGCATATCCTCTTTAGTGATGAGAAGTCTTCCAGCAGGTATGACAATGCTATAGGTAACGTAATTGAAAATTTTCACCAACCATTTTCTGAATTTTGATGGCACTTCAAATATATGGAGTCTTAGTACAAAATCAGATTTCATTTCCATAATTGTACATTTATGAAGCTTTCTTATGTCATGTTTTTAACCTGATACAATTTCTATTGTGAACTTTTCAATTTAAAATGGCAAGGATCATCTAATCCTTTAGATGTGTTCTCTGACTTAATATCATCATCAGTTTTTGCAGTATGACCCGCATTGCCTACCAATTCATCATTTCCATCACAAAATAGATCCCTAACCTCAGTTCCTTTCTGCTTTTTTTTATTTTCCTTAATTTTAGCTTTCTCCTCTATTATTGAGACACCATAGAGATCAAAGTCAGACTTTTGAAATCTAAATCTTCATCATTGGAACTGACTTTAATGGACAGGGGAGACCCATTTTTCACACCTTTCCGCCTCTCATGTCCCTTCACTCCCACACCAGTTTCAATTTTTTCACCACTGGCTTTGTTTTTGTATGTCCCTTTTAGCCTTTACGACTCTAGCTTCTTGCTCACCAAGCACAATAAGGGATTTTTTAGTGTTAGTGAACTTGCCTTCAGAATGAGTAGCAAGTCGTCCACTTCAACATAGAGTTGTCTCAATAAAGTAATTTTACTTGGTTAAGAGCAGACAATAGACCTCAGATTGTGAGCATAGATACATCTTAAAATCAAAATTTATAACAAGGTTGATCTCATCTCATACAAATTGTCATATAACCAAAAATTATAAGGTGCCTTTTACTGATCAAAATAACTCACAAAACCAAAACAACAACTTATCTAACACACATATGATTTTGTTTATGTTCAAACTGCACTAATTACCCACACATGATTAACTAATTTATATTTTTTTTTATTTTTTTTGTTTTCAGACACACCCTAGTGAACTATTCTTATACACTCAAACAAAAATGGTATATCCTTTTTCAGCACAAACTGCTAATGTTCATATAAAAAATTAAACTATTTTTTAAGAAATCCAAATTGGCCGATATTCAGTCCCCTTATACAAACGGTGAATTTATTTAGGTTAAGACCAACTAAAAATTGAAACCCACAATGATGAACATTTTGCTCTAGCTAATAGTGTGTTTTCTATGATAAGATTGATCTTTAGAATAATATTTTTTATTTTTGGTGTTCATCCCACCCCTCGTAAATCATTTTTATACATTCAACATAAAAATTGAACTCATCTTTAAGCACAATCCGGTAATGATCATATACAATAATCAAAAGATGGAATTAATTTCAATAAATCAAAAGATTCCAAACTCCCACTCTCATTGGACAAAGTGTGAAATTAATTATTTGGTGTAAGAACAATCCTAAATCAAATCCCATAATGGTGAATATTGTTCATGACATTAAAAATAATCAATCTAAGAATTCAAACAATATTATATATAAGGCACCATTTACGTATAAGCACACACTAATTTCAAACAAAGAGTGAAATCTATAACAACCTATTATTTTTTAATCTAGTTCACCAGTAACACCATATAAGGGAAGCAGACATATATTAAACCGATGGTGAATTCAGCACTAGAAAAACTAATGTTGCTCGACCATAATAAAAGAATTGTTTGGCTTTTAAAAAATCTACACAAGACTTCTAATAGGTTTTCATTTCCAAAAAACCAAAATAAATCAAAAAATGGTCGATCCTGTTCACCGTACTTTCAACCAAAGCACGCAATTAAAAACCTTTGTTTTTGATAAAAAGAGCAAAACTTTTTCACAAAAAATACATACTAGGGAATAAGAGGACATTAAATTCTTAGGTACAAAATTAACATAGAAGATAAACATCTACATACCAGAAGAAGGGGCATGTCTTTGTTTTCTTTTATACTCTCCATCGCAACAAAAATGAATGGTGAAGGGCTTTTAGATGGCTTCTCATTCAAAAAGAGGGCTTCAAGCTTTATTTTCTACAAATCCGAAGTCGGATTATCCGATAGTGAATGCTTGTTGACTATTTAATTTGGTAAGTGTAGTTATTATAAAAAGAAATTAATTACCTTAGATGAGGAATTTGCACCGTCTCATCTGCCGCCTTATATGTAATATCAAACATATATATTTTTATTAATCTTTGAAATTCTCAAACTTATATATCTTCACTATTAGATTTACTTTATATAAAAGGTATGTGATGGTGGGGGCGGATCCAGTAAAAATCACTTTGGATTTGTAAACTGTGAATCATCCTTGATCATTGATTTGTATTCCATATGACGATTGTGGTTTTTTTATAGATTTATTATCTGTTTTTTGAAAGATAATGAAACCATTATTTATTGGTTGTTGTATTTGTTGCACAATTTTCTCCATTAAATAAGAAATCAAATGTCTTATTTTTTCTCCTTCTCCTGTTAGATTTGATGCATGATTTTTCTCTTTCTTCTGTTTTTATTATTAATTTCCTTGACTTAGCATTTTTCAATCATTTGTAATGCGCATAAGACCTTTTATGTATTCTGGTTCACAATTCAAATTTTCCGCGCTCAATTTGATTTATATATCTTTTATGGTTATATTTGATAAAATATTCACTTAATATGATTTCATGGTGAATTTTTTCCAGATTTGAGATAATACACTATTTGTTTGATGCTTAAAAGAACATGCACCAAAATTCATACGTGCATCATTAAAAAAATCAACAAATATTTATGTGCACCATTAAACCCAGAAATTCATGCACCTAAAAACAAAGATTGGAGATATGTCTTAGATCGTCCACAGTTGGTGATTGTAGGAATGATAAGCTTCATCGTTACACAAACGAGGAAAAAATAGTGGAATTGCGTTACCGAATACAACAGATGCTTCTAAATTTATAGCTTACTAGTGCACTGCAAGAGAGACCTGACAAGAATTCATCGCTTCGTTGTGTCTTTCTGACATTAAGATTGATGCATGAAAATATGAGTTGCTCGAGTTTGATATGAAAGTATCCACTACGAGATGAAGATTACAGAAGACAATAAATATACTTGTGTATATACAGAATAAATTAAAAGATATGTAGATCGATACGAGAGCAAAAAATGAAGGAAAAATATTATGGAGAGATAAAGAGAGATAACTGTTGATTTATTTAGATAAGCATATGCGCAGATTTAGGAGAGAATTAATTGAATTTAATAAAAATAAAATCAGATATTATTTAATTAAACTAAATTAAACATGATCCGTTAGATGAAACAAAATCAGTGGATATCAATAGTTCACAGTTTACAAATCCAAAGTGGTTTTCATTTGATCCACTTTCTAGGTTGGTGTACTGTTTCACACGCATATATGTGTTTATTTTTAATCAGCATATTTAACTCAATTAATTGATTCTCTCTCATTCTCTCTCATCTTCTCTCACATCATCTCCTCCATGTTCTCTCACATATTAATTAATGATTAGTCAATCCATTTGTCATCAATGATGGAGAAAAACTTTCTTTGTTCAAATATGGTGTGTTGAAAATTGACTAGATTTCTAAATATGAAGATGAAAGAGATAATCAACTTATTTCTAAGTTGACTAATATTAGAAATCCTATTATTGGTAGGTTACTAAATTACTATTTTGGTAGGATTAGAAATCCTATTTGATTTAGTACTAGTACTCAATAAATAAGATGTCCTAGTGGTAAGAACAATTTGAGGGACTCAGTGGGAGTCCTCCATGAGAATTCATGAGGGATTCTTCTTGAGTAGTGTCGAGTTTTTGTAGGTTTTTGTTTAGAGAAAACTTATGAGATAGTTGAGAGGTCTGTATTCAAGAGCGTTGAGAGGTGAGTCAATTCTTGTAATACATATCTGTAAATAGTGGAGATCGTGGACATAGGCTCTATTGGAGAGCTTAGCCACGTTAAAAATATCATGTGTTTCTTTCATCCTTTATTCATATTATTATGTGTTGATGCGTGCTATTCATGTGAGTGTCTTGTGTCTCGTGTCGTAATTCCGCTGCACGTGCCGGGTGAGAGGAGAGGCCTCTCAATCCTAACAAACTGGTATCAGAGCTAATGGTTTGAAGAGCACACTCACTACGACCGGGAAGAACCACCACTACACACAAAGTTGGCAGGCTAAAGAAAGGTTTGGAGGAAATTTGAAGATATCATGTTCACGTAAAATATGTCGAGGAGGATGTTGTGGAAGATTATCTTTAAGGGAGGAGGATGCAGAATATTTTTGTTGAGGGAGGAGACATTGAAGATGGCGACAACTCTTTAGAGTTGGAAGCTGCATCAGAAGATGGCACAGAGGGGAAGATATTTAGAAATTCTAGTCAAGGGAGGATTTGTTGAAAATTGACTAGATTTCTAAATATGAAGATGGAAGAGATAATCAACTTATTTCTAAGTTGACTAATATTAGGAATCCTATTATTGGTAGGTTACTAAATTACTATTTTGGTAGGATTAGGAATCTTATTTGATTTAGTATTAGTACTCAATAAATAGGATGTCCTAGTGGTAAAAATAATTTGAGAGACTCAGTGGGAGTCCTCCAGGAGAATTCATGAGGGATTCTTCTTGAGTAGTGCAGAGTTTTTGTAGGTTTTTATTTAGAGAAAATTTTTGAGAGAGTTGAGAGATCTGTATTCAAGAGTTTTGAGAGGTGAGTTCATTCTTGTAATACATATCTGTAAATAATGGAGATCGTGGACGTAGTCTCTGTTGGAGAGCTGAACCACATTAAAAAATATCATATGTTTCTTTCGTTCTTTATTCATATTATTGTGTGTTGATGCATGTTATTCATGTGAGTGTCTCGTGTCGTCGTTCCGCTGCGCGTGCCAGGTGAGAGGAGAGACCTCTCAACCCTAACATGGTGAAAAAATGTGATTGCTGAACTGTCTGTTTGTCAGTGAAATTTATAATTTAAAAGTGGGTGTGTCTGTCTATTTCACTCTATGTTATTCATTAGAATTTAATATGCAAGCACTGAGTTTTATTTGGTGAGCAAATAATACAATCCAATCAACTAACTCTCTTCTTGCTCAAATACAATGAACAAATGTGCACCACAATCGCTAAGTATGGTAAATCAACTTGGTGCAATTTTGATTAGATATTAGATCTACAAATCAGATCTAACAAAATGAGGCCAAAAACAACCACACTAAACCTCTGTCATGGGTTCATTGTAATGTCACTCATTCATCTTTGATCTAAACATCTCTGACAATTGATGGATCTCGGGTGTCGTGGGCTTCCGATGCTTAAGTAGTTGATGGATTCAGATCTGATGTGCTTATGGGTTTTGATATATCTATGAGAAGAAGGTGACTACTGAGTAGATTGGTAAATGTCGAGTGCATTAATGTTCATGGTGTCGGGTGCTGCTGTGTTTTAGCAAATGTTGCAAATTTAAATTGAAATGCTCTGCGTATGGGTATGGAGATCCGCCTTTGAGCCTCTCCATCAATTCTTGTAGTTTAGAAATGATATTTTCATCCATTAATAGATTCCCACCATGCATTAGCTTCTTCAAATGAGAAAGATGCGCATGTTGAGGATGATTATGTTGTTGATCTAGTTATAGGTTTTGGCTTCCTACTGTAGTTAATTTAATGAGAGATGTGTTTCTGAATTAGATAAGAGAATTATAAAATGAGAGATGTGTTAATTAAGATGAATTTATGGGCCACGTAGGAGAATAAGAATATGAATGATGTGGTACAGATAAGATAGAGTGGGTTTGTGGGTTTAGGTTAGAGCATAAAAAAGGTGAGAAAAGATAAGTGAATGATGTGGGTGAATTGATATGATTCATTAATAAGAGAGAGGTGTGAGACAAATGTGAGAGAAGATGAGATAGGATCATGGTTGAGTGAATTACACATGAGATATTTTATCCAAATTGAGACAACCTCAATTTAAATTAAATGAGGGTGAGTGATAAATCAAAAATAAAATTAACATCAATCAAAGTCGTAAGATAAATATAAATAAAGAGCTGTGTTTTGTGCATTATTTACGATCAAAATGGTGTTTACATTTGATTTCTCGTACGTAAAACGTCTATCCTCGCACACAATCTAGATCGAGATACATAAAGCCGAAAGACTTCAGAATAGTTCCTTAAGGAAGGAACCCACTAAAAGAGGTTCAATGCCTTGACATTAACCAGCCAACCTTTGGGAACATGCGAGATGGTGGACGTCAACCAAGCCATACACCATCCTCAACTCGCCCATTTTGCAAGAAGAATTGTAAGTTGACTTCACAATATTTTTGATTTTTTTCTTGATTTAAATAATTGTTCAATAGTTAGTACTGATCATCCATAATTTGCAGAATGAATTAATGAGTCAGCAGACATAAGGACGTTCTTCACTCATGCGGACAAGAAGGATATATTGGTGGAGGCACATCCTTCACCAGACTACCCCAGACGAAAGTTTGAGGCAGGGGTCACTTAATCACACTGATATATTACTTTGGACAAAAGTAGTCATTTACAAAGGGATATAAGCATTTTAATTCAGAGGAACAGATGCGACATTGGACACAAACACAATATGCTCCATCATGGACGGCTCCAAACACCAACAACGTTATCGGCTGAATATGAACCTTGATGTCAGTATGGATTTTGTGGCCATTGATTCAATTTCACATGAGCAATCCAGACCAAGCAATGAGAGGAGTGGATCTCTAGGTGATTCCTTCGATGAGATTCTGATAGTATAAATTTATAATTATTAATGATTGTGTTGCTTAATTCTAGTTCTTGTTATTACATGTGATAATTAAATGGTTTAATTTACTGCATATTGGGTGGAAATGCTTATTAATAGTGCGTCCAAGTGGGATAAATGATGAGTATCATGATGTGACTGGAATCAGTAAGCTGCATTCGGGTTGTGCACTGAACAAGGATATAATACCGGGTACACATGTGAAGGACATTATGGATATGGTGATTAACTCTGAGGTTGCTTGCCCAATGCCAAACTTTGATAGACAGCTCCTCATGATAGGCGATGCAAGTTTTTTTGCACGTATGTCCTAATCTTGCTCGTCCTAGGGAGCTCATCTCCTACGATATACAAGTTTTTTTGCACTGTTATGTCCTAATCTTATGAAGAATCCAGTTTTCTGACAAAGAATTCGGAACAACTTCAATGTATCGCAAATTACACAGGTGGTGTGGAAACCACATACATCCACATCGGTGGCGAGATACTTGAGGCATACTATATAAAAAAGCATGCAAAACTCAATATGAATGAGCTCCTTCAATCAATGGTGTGTGTCTCGAATTAACATCATTCTATATTTATGGTTCAAATAAGTTACAATCCTAAGAATTGTATTTTTTTAATTTCACATAAAATTTTTGCTATCATTTTTTGTTCGAAGGTGGATGTACCAACACATGCTAAATGCACATCCGAATCCATTTCGTTGGAGTTTCTCAACCTCATATATTGCATCCATATAGAAGGATTCAGTGTGTATACACAAGAGACATATACAGCCACAAGGTTGACAATGTCAGAAATTGAAGCTGATTGTACTACTTCATCCCATATAATAGTGCATCAGAGTAAGTGCTTCAAAAATGTTTATTTTTTCAAACACATTTTGTATGAAAATCACGCTAACATTATACATATATAATCTCTATGTTAGTTACCATTGGACATTCAAAGTTGTCTTCCCTAGGAAAATTCTCATCTATCAACTTTGCACCATGGGATACGATCTACAATACAATAGTGATCGACATCATCGTTTTGTTTAAGGAGTAAGTGTTTCAAGTGCATGTTTCATATAAATTTCAATAATCTTATCTTTAACTTAATTAACATTTGCATATGAAACTTTGTAGAACAATGCCTAATTACTGGCAAATGGGCGGTGTGGATCAGGATGCAACAACAAGCACTAGATGGATTATTCTTTAGGTAATCATATGCTTTTAATTTACATCAGTATATGTTACGTACATACGTTTGTTTACAGTCATTTAATCTATGTGTTGATTAAAAGTAGATGTCAAGACAACCTGAAAATCGTTATTATGCAGCTAATTTGTGAGGCAATTAATGAGAGATATTTTGACGCATATTGTTATAATCGATCAGGACATGTGATTGAAAATCTTTAAAGTGTAAGTTCTGCTGTTTAAATTTGGAAGTATTTCACAATAACACTATAATAAGTGTTGATTTGAGTTTTTAATACATATGTCATTCTTTTATATGTGTTGTGCATTACATATATATTTTTTTCATATGGTTTGAGAACCTATAGTGACAAATTTCTCTTGGATGTTCATAATGAAGTGACACATTTCATCATCGTGTACGCAAAGACCGTAACAGTAAATGACGTAACTAACTAGCTAGTGTTGTAAGTCTTTGTTAGGTATGTAGAGGAATTTTGGATGTTATATGAACTTTTGTAATTTGAAAATGACTAGATTTATAGGTTTATGAAATGTATGTGTTTTTAATTTTTTGAAGTTTAAGGAAAAACCCAAAAGGGGCCCTGAACTATCACCGCTTACCCAATTGCGGTCAGAACTACCATGATTTCCAAAAAGGGTGCAATGAAAAAAAAATAGAACTGATTTTTTGAATTAAAATTTACCATTACAATACAAACCTAATATTATTATAAGACTTAAATTTGTGTGCGAAAATTACGTCATTTGGTTATCAAAAGACGTCTTTTTCTTTATGTGCGTAAAATGGTATAATTTATTTTGATAACCAAACGATGTAATTTTTGCACACAAATCTAAGTCTTTTAATAATATTAGGTTAGGAATGTAATGGTAAATTTTATTTTAGAAAATCAGTTTAATTTTTTTTTCATCGCACCCTTTTTGGAAATCGTGGTAGTTCTGACCGCAATTGGGTAAGCGGTGGTAGTTCAGGGCCCCTTTTGGGTTTTATCCCTTTTTTGAAAAGTGGGAAAACTTGTAAAAACAAGTTTGTGTAAGTTTTAAAATAATGTGCCTCTTTGTGAGGACAAATGGCTTCGATTGTAGGGTGGTATTCGGTAATTAAATTCAGTATTAAAAAAATACACTTTCGACGACATTTATGTGTCAATAGTGCCATCTAAAGTAAATTTTTAATTTTTCTAACTAAAATTAAATTGACTTTAGGTAGCATTTATAATCTTTAAGCGCCGTCTAAAGTTTGTACATAAGACGGTGTTGATGATACTTAAGCACCGTCTTATGCTTCAGACTTTAGACGACGCTTCTTTTTAATAAGCGATGTCTAATGTGTGTACAATAGACAGCGCTTGAAGCCTGAATTACTAAGGCGCTGGAATAGACTGCGATTAAAAAGCGTCATTTAATGCCCAATTCAAGCACCGTGTGATATGCTTTCTGTAATAGTGTGAGCTATTTTTACGTTCCCTTAATCAACGCATTGCTCACATGTAGGTGTCATGATAATTTTAGTTGAAACTATGATTTAGATATTTTGCGATTTTTCATGAGAGTCATCCTCATACAATCAGAGCATAAGATTGAAAATCTTCAAATTGTAAATTTGTTGCTTATCAATTCTCATGTTTGTCATCATCTTATATGAAATACTTACATTTTATGAAATATATGGCTGAGAATTATTTATATGCATGCGAGTTTTGGCATGATAATTCTAAGTCTTGGTAAGTAAATGTTTACGTCTTTGTAAGTTCATTGATTTATAATTTTAAGCCTTGGTAAGTAATAATTGTAAGTCATGGTAATACTGTAAAATCTTTGTACTTTATGTCCTATATTAATGAGGAGTATATGTTTGCTTAATATATAGTCTTGTATGAACGAGGACTATATTCTTGCTTAATTTACAGGTAGAATTTTAAGTCATATATGTCTTTCCTAATAATTTAAATCTTGGTAATTTTAAGTGTTAGTTTGCTGCTCATTAATTCTAAGACTTGACAAATAAATCTTACATATTATAGGTTGTTCTGGATGGCTTGTGATGCTACGATACTAAAGCTTTTTTGAAGGTCCGAGATGAGGTTTCTGAATATGTAATCAAGTACACAAAGACGGTTATGATATTTGACGTTATGGACTATTTTTTGAAAAGTTTGAATGAATTAATCAAGTTGTATCTTGTTGTGTCATGTTTTATAAGGTAAAAATGATATGATACAAGCTAGTTATGAACCTGATTGAAAACCTATTTGAAGCAGACTTGGAAAAGATTATTTTGAGCCAAAATAGCTTTTGCATGGAGAATTCTTGAAAAACAAATTACGAATGTAAAAAAATAACAATATAAACATCGCTTAAGAGTAAAAAAACGTCATCTATAGTATATAGTATTTATTTTTCCAGTTAATAAATATAAAAAATTATGGTGGTTATGGTTATAATAGACAACACTTGTGGGTAACAAGTGTCGCCTAAGATAACAATATATAGGCGGCATCTTTTACCCTCACGCATCGTCTTTGTGTTACTATAGATGGACGTATTTGTTACCTACAAACACATCTTAAATTATATGTATATTAGACGACATTTATAATAAAAAAAATATATTATCTTAAGTGTGCACTATAGAAGGCGCTAGAGGCTCTTAACTTATTTAGCGTGCTTCAATAATCAACACTTATGAAACGCCGTTTAATAATCAAAATAAGCACTCTCTAAAGTGCTTAATTATGTAGTGTTACATGGAACGGTCAATGGTTAAGCCTCTCAAAATTTCGTATGGCAATAGTGATCATTGATAGTTAAGCATGTTAGGATCTATTAATAGTCTCGGCACTCAACTAAACGTGTATATGAAATTTGGTGAATTTTGGAGGAAGAAAAATACTGATTTATTTCCTTACGGTATAAAACCGTTACGAAAATACACTGAAAAAAACAAGAGAGATAAACTCTGGGAATACAAAGAGGTGGAGGTGCTGAAGAGTTAGTTTCCTCCTTACATGGCTATCCTTTTATAAGAAGGGAATACGCAGACGGAGGCAGCCAACCTGACAACGCGTGAATTGTGTTTCATTTTTTTATGTGTGGGCCCCATAATTATTTTATTTTTTCAACACGCGTGGGTGTTTGTCGCGCATGCCTTCTTCCTTAATATGTAGGCCCCACATGTTGTATCTTTTAACACTCCTCCTTGATACAACATCTTACAACTCCAAGCATTTGTCGAAACATTTCAAATTTATCACTCGAGAGACCCTTGGTAAACATATCCGCAACTTGCTCCTCAGTTCTACAGAACTCTAGCTCAATTTCTCCATCTTTGACCAACTCTCGAATATTGTGATACCTGATTCCATTATGCTTACTCCTGCCATAAAACACTGGATTCTTAGCTAATGCAATAGCCGACTTATTATCACACATGATCAATATGGGCTCCACCTGCTTGTGTTTCAGGTCTTCCAACATCCGTCGAAGCCAAACTGCTTGACAAGCTGCGGTAGTTACAGCAATGTACTCTGCTTCAGCTGTAGAAAGAGCAACAAATTATTGCTTCTTTAAAGACCATGAAATCACTCCATCTCCAAGATAGAATGCATAACCTGATGTACTCTTTCGAGTTTCCACATCGCCAGTCCAATCATTGTCTGAATAGCCTGTGAGACAAAAAACATTTATGTGAGAATATAGAATTCCATAATCTCGTGTTCCACTGATATACCACAGTATCCACTTTGCTGGAAGTAAGTGTGATTGCTGAGGTTGCTCCATGAACCGGCTTATGATTCCCACTCCATACACAATGTCCGGCCTAGTTGAAGTCAAGTAACGAAGATTTCCAACTATACTCTTGTAGTAGGTGGAGTTTACCAGCTCGCTTGTTCCATCTTCCTTCATCTCAAGTCTCTCAGCAATTGGAGTACGCACTCGCTTCATCGCTTCAAATTTGAATTTCTTCAAAATATCTCCAGCGTACTTTTTCTGCAAAATCTCCATGATCAGTTTGTTCAACCTCGATGCCTAAGAAGTAGGACATCAAACCCATATTAGTCATCTTAAATTGACGAGTCATCACCTCTCTGAACTCGATAAACATCGCGTCTGAACCCCCGATGAATATCAGATCATCCACGTACAAGCATACTATCAGCACTTCACCGTCTGCACCTGTCTTGATGTACAATGTATGCTCATAAGGACACTTATGAAAACCATTCTCCAGCATATACGTATCAATCCTCGCTTACCATGCTCGTGGGGCTTGCTTTAGTCCGCATAATCCTTTCTTTAGTCTGTAGACATTGCTCTCTTGCCCTTTCTGAACATACCCAGTGGTTGTTCAATGTACACCTCTTCTTCTAGAATTCCATTAAGAAATGCCGACTTTACGTCCATCTGGTGTAGCTTCCACTTATTCTGGGCTGCAAGTGTTATAATCAATCAAATGGTATCTATTCTAGCAGCTGGTGCAAATATCTCAAAATAGTCAATTCCAGGCTTCTGTCTGTAGCCTTTCACCATTAGTCTTGCCTTCAGACGATCAACTTCACCATCAGGGTTGTACTTTTTCTTGTACACCCATTTCACTCTGATAGCTTTTTTTCCAGTTGGCAAAGACACCAACTCCCATGTGTCGTTCTTCTCTATGGGTCCAATCTCTGCATCCATGGCCTGAATTCATCCTTTGTCTTTTCCTGCCTCCTCGAATGTTACAGGATCACAATATGTAAACAGATAAAAGTTAACCATAGTTTCATCAGAACTATCTTCCTCATCATCTTGAGTAACTTTGTAGTCTCTCAAAAGGACTGATGGAACTCTGGTTCGGCCTGAACGTTTAGTGGATTCTGGATCAACTAGTCGGTCAGGTGATTCAATTTGTGCACATGTGTTTTTAACTGGCTCCTCCTCAATGAAGATACTAGCAGGTTGTCCATCATCCTTGTGTGACCAATCCCAAGTCTCACCTTCATTGAACTGGACATCTCGACTGATAATTAAATCCTTAGTGGTCGGATCATACAGCTTGTACTCCTTCGTATCAGCACTATAACCAATGAAGATACATCTTCTACTCTTGTCATCGAGCTTCCTCCGTTGTTGTTCTAGAACATGAGGATATGCCACATACCCAAAAAAACGCAGACAGAAAACATCTGACTTTTCACCGCTCCATGCCTCATATGGTGTCTTTCCATGGACCGCCTTTGTTGGACACCGGTTTAATAAGAACACCGCACAAGCTACAGCATCGGCCCAAAATGGTTTTGGTAGCTTCTCGGACTTCAACATGCTACTGGCCATCTCAAAGATTGTCCAATTCTTCCTCTCAGCTATGCCATTTTACTGAGGTGTGTAACTGGTGGTCAGCTGCCTCTTGATTCCTTCGGTTTTACAATAGTTCAAGAACTCATTAGAAGTGAATTCTCCTCCTTGATCTGATCTTAGAGTCTTCAGAACATAGCCACTTTATTTTTCCACAAAAATCTTAAACTCTTTGAACTTCTGGAAAGCCTCCGACTTTTCTTTCAAGAAATAGACCCAAGTCTTTCTTAAAAAATCGTCAACTAGGGTCATCATGTACCGCTTTTCTCCACGCGACTCCACCTCTACTGGTCCACATAGGTTTGTATGAACCAACTCCAATGGATAGTTTGCTCGCCTCGCCTTTCCAACTGGAAACGGTTGTCTGTGTTGCTTCCCAAGCAAATACGCCTCACATGGCTAGCTAGGTACTTCAATGGAAGGCAATCCTATCACCATCTTCTTTGAAGATAATAATTTCAACCCTTTAAAATTTAGATGGCCAAATCTCAAGTGCCACAGCCAACTACTGTCTTTCACCATCACCTGGAAGTTTATCTCAGCTTCCTTCTTAAGAATCCATGGGAACATCCGATTCTTCGTCATTTGGACTCTGACAATCATCTTCCTATCTTTGTCTTCAATAGTACAAACTCTATCTTAGATAGAGATTATATGACCTTTTTCCGACAGTTGTTCTAAACTCAGTGATAGTTATAAATGTACCGTCATTTGTCTGGATCCGGATATCACCTTTTCTCTTTATTTGAATTTTTTATTTGTTTCTGAAGCTGACTTCATTATGAGAAGATTCATTTAAGTGGAAGAGAAGCTCCTTTCTCCCACTCATGTGGTTGCTGCATCCCGAGTCAAGATACCACATATCTAAAGAGTTTCCACAACCTTCAATGGTTTTGCATGCTAGCACCATATTTTGGTGTACTTCGGTAGCACACGCCTATTTTGCTCACTCATTCTCTACTTTCGTTCGACATTCGGATTTATAATGTCCGAACTGTTGAGACCAGTAGCATCTGATTCTGGACTTATCACGTCCTCCAGTATGACCTCCGCGAGCTCTCTGAGAATTACTTCTGTTGGCCTAATCTCATCCCATGTTGCGATTTTGACCTCTACCTCGACCTTGTCCACAACCTCGTCCCCCACGGTGACCTCCACGGCTTCCAATTTCGACCCGACTTTGCAGCGCTTGCTCTTGGCTTGATTCATTAGTTTTTTTGTTCATACGTTGCTCGTGTGAACACAAAAAATTCAGCAGCATATCAGTCGACATTTTTGAAATTTTGTGCCACTCTTCAATAGCGGCCATAACATATTCAAATCTTGCTGGCAATGATCGTAGTACCTTTTTGACGACTCGATGCTCCTCCAGTGTCTCTCCGTTAACCATCATATTGTTAACGACAATCTGAACACGGTAAAAAATGTTGATACATTTTCCGAGTCAGTCATTCGGAGTGACTCGAACTCCCCCCTTAGCGTTTGCAAGCGCAACCGCATAACTCGTTCGTCTCCTTTGTAATTCTTTTGCAGGATAGTCCACGTCTCGTGAGATGTTTGTGCCTTCGATAGTTTTCTAAATACCGGCTTCTCCATGGCTTGGAAGATGACATACAGGGTCTTCTGATCTTTCCTTCTTGTATCCGTTAGTGAATCTTTTTCTTCCACTTTCAGACCATCAAATGCCTCCCCGACTACTTCAGTGTAGTCCGCCTCGATCAAATTTCATAAATCTTGAGACCAAAAAAATGCCTTCATACGGATCGACCATTCGTCGAAGTCCGTGCCATCGAATTGTGGTAATTGTAGTGAAATCGAGTAGGACATAATTCAACTACAATATAACACTCAAAATATCACTCCTGATATTTGTTCGACGAACTGTGCTCTGATACCAAATGTTAGGATCTATTAATAATCTCGCCACTCAACTAAACGTGTATATAAAATTTGGTGAATTTTGGAGGAAGAAAAAATACTGATTTATTTTCTTACGATATAAAACCGTTACGAAAATACACTGAAAAAAACTAGAGATATAAACTCTCGTAATCAAAGAGGCGAAGGTGCTGATGAGCTAGTTTCCTCATTACATGGCTATCCTTTTATAAGAAGAGAAAACGCAGACGGAGACACAACCCTACAACGCTTGAATTGCGTTTCATTTTCTTATATGTGAGCCCCATAACTGTTTCGTTTTTATTCAGCACGCGTGGGTCTTTGTCACGCATGCCTTCTTGTAGGCCTCACATGATGTATCATATGTTTCAACAAAGCATATGTACGGAATTGAGTGGGAAGTCTTTCACTCAAGTCGTGCGTAGTCAACATCGGTAATAACAAGATGGGGGCTTAATTAGGAAAGAGTTTATCATTGACAACTCGATCAGCAGTTTGTAGTAAGAGTTGATCTACAACAGTATGTGATGGCTTCAGGCTACACTCGGGCGTCAAATATGCCATGCCGAATACACTGGACTAAGCTGGCCAAAAAAGCTTGTGCTAGTCAGGTAGTTTCCACCAAGTTTTAAAGTGAAAGTCTATTAAGTAAAGTTTCTTCTTTCAATCAATGTTGGTTGGAGTTTGTAGGCGGGTGGACACCTATTGCTTATGTAATGCTAGGGTTTTTGGCTATAGGTTATTGACATAGTTTCTTTTTCTTTGATTATTTTAGGCTGTGTTGGTAGTAACCACCAAATTTTAAACTGAAAGACTATTAAGTAAACCTTCTTCTTTCAATCAATGTGCGTTGGAGTTTGCCGGTGGGTGGCCACCTATTGCTTATGTAATGCTAGGGTTTTTGGCTACAGGTTATTGACATAGTTTCTTTTTCTTTGATTATTGTAGGCTGTGTTTGGTATATGAAAAATTTTAAGGCAAGAAAAATTTGTAGAGAAAATGAGATGAAATCCTTTGTTTGATTGAGAGAAAGTTGGGATGAAAAATTAAAGGGTAAAGTACAAAAAAGGGGTATGTACTATACCCAATTTAAAAATCACGGTCAAAACTATCAAACTTTAAAATTTCAGGTTTTTTTATTTTTTCGGGGTTGTATTGTAACTTTCAATTCTAAGTCCCGCCTATCATAAATTATTGAAACTTGTTGGTGAAATTTGTTGGTTTGTGAAATTTGTCAGTGAGTTCCAGCATTATATATCAGCAATTGAAATGGATAAATGATATATGATATATTGCATTATCTATATACGTTATATATTTGTCGAATTAGAAAAGTAAAAAGACATGTAGCAGACGGCTGCCACAAACTGTCGATTGAGTGTTGTTGTCATTTTTTTCCTCAAAATCAAACTGTTGTAACTTCAAATGTCAAGGGTTTCTATAATTTATGATAGGCAGGACTTAGTATTGAAAGTTACAATACAACCCCGAAAAAATAAAAAACCTGAAATTTTAAATTTTGAAAGTTTCGACCGTGATTTTTAAATTGGGTATAGTACATACCCCTTTTTTGTACTTTACCCAAAATTAAATGGAAAGTAAGAAAATATTAATAAAAAAATTGTTATAAATTAAAAAGTATTTTAGCATTTTCTATAAAATTTCCATCCCCTAACCAATTAATGAAAATATATGATGGGTTTTATAGAGAATATAATTCAATTTCTCTCTTTTTTTTTTCTTTCCATCAAATTTTCTTCAAACCAAACACAGCCTTAGTTCTTGTTATTTTTGGTCCCCTCCCACTTGTAATTGCTCTTTTCCTTCTGAATGAAACAGTGCTTTTTGCACAAAATTCGAAAGTAACACTGGCATGACGTGAGATCGACTTAAATTTTAGTTGACAATATTTTTTGAAAGTAGGATGAACGACCGGAATTTTGTATATTTACTTAGTCATTCACTATAAATAAAACTCAAAAGTAACACTATGGACCATTTTAAAAAAAATGTAAAAATAAATTTTTTTGCTATCAATAAATCGAATTTTGGTGTCAATAGTATTTTTATATATTTGTCACACGGGGGCGGTTCCACTGAGTACCGCAAATCAGGTGAGAAATGAGAACTCAAGGCAAAAATGACATTTTGTGTTTTGTTGACACGTTTTGTATCTTGTGTCTTGTGTGTTGACATCATTTTTACCTTGAGTTCTCAGTTCTCACATGATTGTTACCAACCGAACCTCCATCTTTGCCATACAATGGATTCCATGTGATAAGAAATTGTGGCAAACTCTTTATTATGATGATTTGAAATGCTTACAAGAAGCTAGCGGTTATTTGATGAGTTAAAGAAAACTAAAGTGTCCCAATGGCTAGTTCCAGGAACGAGGTCGCACGCCAAATGTTTTGAACAGTACAAGTTCCAGCGCTCGGAAAACAGCATATGTTTCTAGGGTTTTGTTCCACATCCCGCTGACTATGCAGTAGTTTTTGTCATAGGGTGGGCGATGATGAGCTGCGTGGGCAGACCGGGATACCAGTAGCCCCATATCCTGCAAAGCCACTACGATGACCGGCAGGCTGCTCTTACTGCAGTGTGCCCAAGCATGAAACTGCTGGCAAAACAAGGCACATACAGAGAAGGCGCTACAAAATGCATGACAATTTGGATAATGGCTTGGTAGTAAAATAACAATCGGGAGCATCCCAAGGATCACTGCTGAAGCGGAGATGTGCAAGTTGTTGGCCATTTCGCGCTTTGACTCGAGTATCGGCCACATGTGGTGACCTTGGAATGCTTCTATTTGGCGGCCCAAAATTGGAGTTGTTGCACTGCCGTAATTGTCGATGGCCCAGTGGTAGATTCCTGAGGCTAGGTCGGCAACCACATAGCCAGCCAGGCTGAACATTATAGGCTGCATCCAAGAACTAGCTGAGAGGCCGCTTACCGATTTGTAGATGGACGTAAAGAGGATCATGCATGCGCCTGCCACCCATGCTCGATGACCCCATGTTGATTTTAAGCTAGGGTCATTTACTGGAACCCAGTAGCTACTTCGGCTTTTTGCAGCCTCAAATTCTGATTCAGAATCGAAGGAATTGCCAGAATGTAAATCAGACATGATAAAAATGTTTGATATTAGTCTTTCCCCAGATGATGTGAATGACTTCTAATAATGTGAGGCACAGATAGATGAAATATTGTGACGGAGAGACGCATGATTTATATAATTGCGCGCGACAGGAGTGATTCATCACACATTTATTTAGCACACATGATATGAAATATTATTTGGCTTACGGAAGTGAAAGAAAAATGGGAGAATTTGGTCCTATGGTTTGGGGGTGTTGTTTAATGTTGAGAATTCCGGCTAACTAATTAATAGAGAGAAAACAGTAAAGAGCACACAATTTAATGAGGTTTGGCAGTGTGCCTACGTCATCGGGAGTAAAAGAACAGTTGTGACTATTTATAAGTTTTATGACTAAAACCTTTAAAAATATGAAAACAGAGGGCCATTATTAATTTCGCCCAGGGCCCACAGAAACTCAGGACCGGGCCTGTTTAGGACTAACCCTAAATACCCTAAAACCTTAAACGATAAAAGGAAGAATCAAACCGACGTTTTTTGACTGATCTCTTACCTAGCTTATAAACGGTGACACCTTTTATCTGGTAATCTTGATGAAGAGTATGTGAAAAATTTAGATGCAAAGTTAAAGGAAAGTATGGTCTGTTCAATTTTCTATATCTAACCAAATAAGGAGAAAAAAAATGAAATATATGAATAATTAATTTTCTCTCATTTTTCCTTTTTATAAAACCAAAAAAAAAAAAACCTAAGAGTTTGTTTTATGAACTTAAATTTTGTATATGCAAATCAAATTGAGTTGAAGTTAAGTTAAATTCAATGATCCAATTAATTTAGGTTACGTGAAACACTTGAGTTTAAATGGTTTTATCATTTAAGTACTTAGGCTAAGCAATTAAGTTGATTTTAACTTGTTGAGCATATTAAGTAGTATTATCCCACATCGCCCGGTGGAAGCTCTAAATTGATCCTAATATATAGTTGGGTTCCCTCACTCATTGCCAATTGGTTTTGAGTGTGGATCCGACAAATTCACATGGTATCAGAGCGGGTTTTGGCCGCACTCTTAGAACATGCCCGTGACGATTAACTAGGTCCGCACGAGGTCCCACTTGTCGAGGTTAACAAAGGTCCTCGCAAGTTAGGGGGAGTGTTGAGCATATTAAGTGGTGTTATCCCACATCGCCCAGTGGAGGCTCTAAATTGATCCTAATATATAGTTGGGCTCCCCCACTCATTGCCAATTGGTTTTGAGTGTGGATCCAACATTTCTACATGGTATCAAAGCGGGTTTTGGCCGCACTCTTAGAACATGCCCGTGACGGTTAACTAGGTCCGCACGAGGTCCCACTTGTCGAGGTTAACAAAGGTCCTCGCAAGTGAGGAGGAGTGTTGAGCATATTAAGTGGTATTATCCCACATCGCCAGGTGGAAGCTCTAAATTGATCCTAATATATAGTTGGGCTCCCCCACTCATTGTCAATTGGTTTTGAGTGTGGATCCGACAAATTCACATAACTGAAGTACTTAATTAAGTTAATTAAATTAGCTTAATTAAAGTTTTTGTATTTTTTATTTTAGCATCATAGTTTTATAACCTCATGTACTTTAATTATAATAGATGAAAAGATTTTAATATTGCATTTCAATTTTCTTCAAAATAAAACAATATTCCATTCAACATTCTTCATCTTTTCCTAAGACTCTATGTGGTATTAGGTTCGTTTTAATGCACCTTAGTTTGGCTGTCTCTTTGAAAACCTGAAAATATTTGATTTGGAGTTCACTTAAATTCAAGTGTACACGATATTTTTTTTTCCAATTCTCTTCAGTTCAACACTATTTACATCAATTAAAAAACATCACCTTAAATAGCCAAATAATTGGTGTTCATTTTTACTACACAATGCTCGCCCATAGAATGATAACTTCTTCATCAAAATATTTAATCATTGATAAATAATGCAATTTCACATAAATTAAATTATATAATTAAGTTAAATTAAGCATTTAAGTTAATTAAATTACTTGAGTTACATTTGAGCACTTGAATTTAGATCTTTAGCTTTGTTAAATTAAAATAAGTTTTTGTCATTCTAGTTAAGTTAGTTATGTTTAGGTTGGTGTCCGTACCTATCCCATAAAAAAGGTTGGTATCAGTTTAGTTAAAGTAGAAAATTTGAAAAGACTGCAATCTAAAATCTTAGGGATATATATCCAGTAGTAAACGAACTGCTTAAAACATGAATGGTTTTCTCAAAAATATGGGTGGTTTCATTTAAAACCAGATAATTGTATTTAATATGTACATGTGTTATTTGAAGAATTGTCAATTTTATCCAAAGTGATGTCGTTTCATATGACTGTAAAGTGATTTAGCTATCTTGGATCTTATTCTAAATCCTGAGCACACGCATCTCTCATCAAAATTTTGGGGAGACTTGTCAAATTCGTATCTTTTTTATATTGCTTATCAACTTCAAACGTCTCGAAAGTTAGAACCTATTATCTCATAAAAGCTATTCTCGGTACTCTAATAGTAGTCATTTTAAATGATTGTGCTTGGATTAAATATCGATATCTAAATACTAGTTGTGAATTCAATTCAATATGTATTTAATAATTTTTCTAAATTTCAATTAAAATATTACTATTATTATTATTAAGAAATAATTAATTTTTAATTTTTTATGGTATGTGGCAATATTATATACATATTAATATTGATAAGTAATAAGCATCAAGTAAAAATAGAAAAATATGTTATGATTAAGTGGGATATTATTAATGAAGGGCTAATTTATAGCAGGATTAATAATAGTAGATATACAATTTTAAAACAAGTTTGGTTGTCCATCTAGAAATTTTTTTTTATCATAATACCCTTAAATATTTATAAGAAAAATCCATATCTATGCCATCACAGCCTCAATCCTCAGTTCTTCTTCACAGTTGCTCACTTTTGATGGCTGATTAACACTGTTGTGGCTGAGGCTGACTTCATTCCTAGGCTTGTGTTAATCAAGAGTGGTTCAAAGGTCTACTTTTACTTATTTTTAAATACAAATTTTTATTGGCAAAAAATCATATAAAAATATTCCTCACTTTATAGTTTCCTCATCTAACTGGTTAAAAACCATAAATTTTTCTCTCAAATATTTTAGTCCAAGCTCTTTGGAAAGTCAGGTCTCACACTCTTTCAAATAATTCATCGCATTGTTCATCAATATTGCAAGAGTAGAGTTGGATGAAAGAAATGCAAATGCAGAGGGTTACGAATTCGAGCAACTGACAACACAATAGATGCCTTATAGAAAAGACACTGTATTTCATAATAAAAAATCTAAGAATATTAAATGATATAAATATATATCAGTTAGGAAACATGATAGATGTTTATATAATATTATAAAATATCATCATAATTACTTTTTTCGTTCTTTTTACTAGTCACTTAATCATAACTTATTGATCTTTTTTCACTTAACAATTTCAATGCATATTTAATTATCACATGTCTTAAAAATAAAATATTAATTACTTTATTATCATAATCTATATCATATTTTATATTTTATCTAAAAATTTAAAAAATACACTAAATAATGTTTATTAAATACAATCAATAATTAACATTAATATCTTCTTAATCCACTAAAACAATCTTAAACGATCCATATTAAAGAACAGAGGGAGTCTCTCTTTTATATGTCACTTAAATGAATTTTTTTATCCACTTTTATTTGTCACTCAACACTTTCCAATACGTATTTAACATCTACAACTACCTTAAAAAATCAAAATAACAATTATTTTATTATTATAATTAATAAAAAATAATTCTACACCATTAATAATCTATCAATTCTACCTTTTACACAAAATTCTAATAATATATATTAAATTCTTACTTATTACTCACTTAGACCTGATATACATGCCGTTTAAGATTAAATTAAGTAGATTAAGGTGGCATTTAATGCTAGCGGTTGGACGAATTTAATATATAAGGATTTAATGTGTATTTTTAAAATTATGTGTCAAAGGTAAAATTGATGGAATATTACTAGTGTATAATTACTTTTTTATTTATATGATAATGAAATCATTAATATTTGATTTTTTAAAGTAGTGCAGATATTGAATACACATTGAAAAGTGATAAGTGACAAGTAAAAATTGTTAAAAAAATCGGTTAACCGACATGTAAAAGAGAATAGAGGGAGTAACAGTAGCATTAAATATAAGCTCAATCTATACTCTCTCCGTCCTTTAATACACGTCGTTTAGATTAAAGTAAAATTAATGTTAGCAGTTGAACAAATTTAATGAGTGAGTGGTTGATTTTTAAAAAAAAAAAAATCGTGCAAAAAATAAAATTGGTAAATTATTACTGGTGATGAATGATTTTTTATTGATTATAATAAAGAAGTGATTAATGTTTGAAGTTTTAAGGTAGTTGTATGCATTGAAAATTATTAAGTGACAAATAAAAGTGGACAAAATCGATTAAGTGACATGTAAAAGAGAACAGAAAAAGTAAAATTTAACATTAAATGACATGTATATGATGACAGAATGAGTAAATGGTAAGATTTTATTGAAGGAAATAACTTATCCATATTAAATTGACAACGATTTTATTGCCATAGCTGACCATTTAAGAAAGTTAGGAAAAAGTTAACATCAAAATTTTAAAATATTCAGAAATAAATCAGACACGTTTCTTGAGTTTTCTAATGTTTTCGGTTCCGAAAAATTTCAAAAATAAGAAGAGAACAATCATGTGTGGTCTTCGTGTTGTCATATATGCACCACAACTTTGATGGGAACTAGTGGCGGAGTCGCTGGGCAATGGGGGCGGCCGTTCTCTGAATCTCATTTAAAATATTTATTTATGTAAAAAAAATTTAATTTTGCGCCCTCAAATTTAACCAAAATCTTGATTATGTAATTTTGCCCCCGAAAAAAAAATTCTGGATCCGCCACTGATGGTAATTGTCCACATATGTGGAGTCGATTTGATTAGATTCAGTTTGTGTGATTCTAGAGGTTAATTATCTCAAGATTTGATTTGGTTTCTAAATAGTTATGCCGCAAAGTCTTGAGTGTACCTGGAGCAGGAGTTTTCGTTTAAAAACGACGATGCTTTATATTGTAATTTAAAATGACGTCGTTTTGGTATCTCATAAACACCATCGATTTAAACAGTAAATAATTAAAAAAATTAAAAACAAAATAAATAATAATTTATTTTATAAAAATTAAACTAATTTATCCACGAAAATAGTTATATAAGAATTTGATGAATATAATTGCGAATCTGATGAATATGTATTTGGATATGATAAATATATGTATCTTTCTTATAAATATTCATCAGATTGACATCAATATTCATAAAAAATGTGCATATATTCATCAGATCCACATATATAATTACCAGATTCACAACTATGTTCATTATATGTAAAAAATTAAAAATTAAAAAAAACTAGAAAAAATGAGAAATGCTTCATCTTCATATATTAATTAATTTATTACATATATTCATAAATTTGAAAGATATATTCATGACTTTCATTTATATGTTAATCAATTTCATATATATACTCATCACATTAATACATATATTCATCACTTTCATACACACATTCATCACGTATATATATATATATATATATATATATATATATATATAGGGTGGATCAAATGAAAACCGATTTGGATATGTAAACTGTGAACTAATCATATCCGTTAAATCTAATAATTTCATTGGACAAGATTTGATTTAATTTTCTATAATTAAATTATATTTATAAATATAAAATAGAGTAAATATATTCTTAAATCAGTTACCATAACTCACGCATGCCATATCTAATCAAATCTCTTAAATCGCTAATATATTTCAAATTATTGCTTTTATTGCTCTATGTTGCTTCTTCTTCTCCAGCCTTGGACGATGAAGTCGATGCCTCAAATCCATCTCTCTGCTGCTTTTTTCTTCACCAATCTCCTAAGTTTCCGCAAGAACAATCACGACCGATCAATCGACGACGCGTAACTACGTTCGCAAATAGCAATTCTCGCGCACATCGACCATGTCGTGTGCACCAAGTATTGTGCACCATTTCAAATATGTAGCAGTGCACCATGTATTGTGCACCATTTCAAATATGCAATAATGCCCATGTAATGGTGAATTATAATGAACTAATCAATAAATTATGATGTATTATCTCATAATAAAAAAGTGCAACATTTAATATTAATATGTGCACCGATTCATGGTTTATGCACCAAGTGGTGCATCAGTAAATTATTGTGCACCATTCCAAATTTGTAACATGTGCACCATATAATCATGGTGCACATCAGATGATCGTGAATGACGGAGGTGACAGAAAATTTTAATTTTTTCTAGATAAAAGATCGTCTCTGCAATTTTTGAAAGAGGCGTATTAAAAGTAGCAGTAAATCAAGGGATTTGATATTTAAATGGCAGCGTAAAAAAAGGAAAGAATATACTCTAGATTAAAAATTAAATTTTATCCGGTTAACATTAAAAGACAATTAATTAACATGTGCTTATTTAATAAAATTAAAAAAATCTGATGCATTGATTTGAAAAAGATTAACGAATAAAAACGGTTCACAGTTTACATATTCAAATTGGTTTTCACCTAATCCGCCCCCTATATATATATATATATATATTCATAATTTTTATTCATATAATCATTAATTGCATGCTTATATTCATCAATTTTATACATATATGCATGACTTTCATGCATATATTCATCAATTTAATACACTGATTCATCAATTGCATACACACATTCATCAATTTCATACACAAATTCATTGATTTCATACATATATTTATCACTTTCATACACATATTCATCAATTTTATACATACATTCATCAATTTTATACATACAGTCATTAGTTACATACATATAATCATCACTTTCATACATATAATCATCACTTTCATGCATATATTTATCACTTTTATACACACACTCACCAATTTCATACACACTTTCATACATGTATTCATCATTTTCATATACATATTCATCACTTTTATGTATATTTATCAATTTTATACACACTTTCACCAATTTCATACATGTGTTCATCAATTCCATAAATATATTCATCAATTTCATACATATATTCATGAATTTCATACACACTTTCACCAATTTCATACATGTGTTCATCAATTTCATACACATATTCATGGAGTGAGTATCAAATGAGAACCCCCTCATTAAGTTACGCATCGTGAACCCCTTAGATCTCTATCCATTTTTTGATTAGAGGGTGAAAAAATAATCTGAGTGCATTATTGAATGAGAGAGGTATTTTGACTTTGCGACCACGGTCAATAATGTTGTGTCACGTGTTCCACTACTCTCATTTTTCACCACCTAATGATTAACACGTACTCCACTATTTACTTTTCATTCAGCTAACGCACTAAAAGTTATGCGCATGATCTTCATACTGCTGAGTTGGTTGCTGAGCAGTGTGAGTGAGTGACTCCGACAGAGAAGAACAAGAAAAGAAGGACACTAGCCAAGCCACTATCTTCTTTAGATTTGAGATTTCCACACTTAGCCGGAGCTGATTGCTCCGCAATGAAATTCGTCCTTGACACTAGCGGGTTACTATGAGAAATACACGATTGACACTAGCGGAAATGACACGTGTACAAAGTGGGATCGAGCGTGGAGGGGGTTGTTTATGTGTTACATCTGCCCTCAACAAGAGTGGATTGCCTTCTCAAATCCTCATGTGCTGCTAATGAAAATAAAAAGTAGGGCAGTCCTACATAGGCGTGTCAGCCGGTCTAGTCCGGATCCATTTGGAAGGATCCAGACCTATTTAATTCGGATCTGGATATAGATTCAGACCCAATAGTTTTATAAATATTAGATTTAAATTCAGATTCATTATTTGTACCCGTTAGACCCGTTAGATTCAAAATCAATTATTCTAATACCCAATATCAAATTAAATAAATAAATAAATATATTTATAAAAATAATAAATTATGAAAAAATATGTTTATATTTGAATTCACTTTAAAATAAAATTAATTTTTATAAAAATTATTTTTAAAACAAATAAATTTTTTATTTATTTTTTTAAAAGTATTTTATTTTTTAAATTTTAAAAAAAATATTTTTTTATTTTTAAATATTTTTTAATTATTATTATTATTATTTTTTATTTTTTAAATAATATTTTTTATAAATATTAATTTATCTTAAATCCAAATAAAAATTATCAAAGAAAATCCAAATTGGTAGACCCTAATGGATCCAAGACCCAAATAGGTTCAAATATATAGACCCTAACGGGTCCAAATACCCAAATGAGTTGACTCAAATTTTTTAAAAAAGAGTCTGGGCAGGTCTGGGTCTAGGTCTACCATACCCAATTGACAGCTCTAATTCTACATACTAACCAAAACGAAAAACAATCTTCATATAAAATAACCAAAAATAGCGTTTTGGAAAGAAAAAAAATCCCTCCATGTCAACTTCCAGCAAGTTGGGGCATCTATTGCACAATATGATTGACAAAGTCATCTTTGGAAGAGCACTTAGGGCTTGATCCTGAGTTGTGTTTTAAATGTAAAAAAAGAAAATTTAGAAGGATTTTGTAAAATAGTTTGTGATCCTGAGTTTCGATAAGTAAATAAAAAAAATTGAAAGTGAATGAAATTCTTACAAACCCCTCATTTTCAAAATTTTCAAATCCTTTTGATTTGAAATGAATTACATATACTGATGCAAACCAACTTTCACTGGACTGAAATAAGAACAGAAATTGGATAGAAGAGGAGTGTTAAGAAGGTTGAGATGAAAAAGTTGAGATTGGAAGAGATAGTGAAGGAGTCGATTAGGAAAAGAAATGAGTTTAAGGATTGAATTCTGGTTTCATTCCATTCACTTACAAATTATGAATTGTACCCTTAATTCTATTCTATTATTCTAAACTCCCCTTAAGTAGCTTGATAATGTCTCTTGCATCATTTACTCTTCAAATTTCACTATTATCACATTATATTATCATATGAAAATTTTAAAAAACAAACATTAAATTATACTCTAATTTCCTTTCTTGTTTATTAGGAAACTCCTCTTCTTTCTTTCCAACTCATTTCTTAACTAAGAAATACTTATTCTCTCCCTTCTTCTCCTTCCAAACACTTCTTCTACTAAACTAAAAACTCCAGATTCGCCCCCGATGATGACGAGGTGAAAGGGAACCAAACATGTTGTCGGAACCTCAGTGAACACAATGAAAACAATTGGAGGAGGTCAGACATAAAGGAGCAGAACCTCCGGGCAGAGATTCTTAGAGGCCCTACTTAACCATAGGAATGAAACTATTTGCAACTTTTGCAGGCTGGTTTTGTTTTATCCAGCATAAGTCCAATACAGACAAATATTCGGACTTGGGATATTTCAGAAGCTGCTCCCAATTATTCCTGCTCAGAGAAGTTGACTTGGCTGATGTCGACCAAACTCAAACATACTGATAACCAGAGAGATGCCCAAGAGAGCTGAGTTAAATGTAAACAGCTTGACCTCGAGAACCTGTTGCCACAGGAGAGGAAAAAAAAACATACTTCATGATATGGAAAAAGCAATGGAAGTAAACCCAAGATATGAGTAAATGTTTACATCTTTCAAAAATGTCCTTCGCTATCTCCAGGAAGCAATCTGATTCCTCTGCCAGCTTTGATGCTCTATCTGCTTCATTGAATGCTTCATCAGCCTGAAATGACTTACTCTCTGCAGCAGCGATCTTATAAGCAGCAGTCTTGGATGCTTCTGACAGTGACTTGAGCCATCTGCACGCCTCACGGCTTGACGAATGGTGTGTCTTAATCTGCTTTTGTTCCAGGATCAGACGCTTAGATCTGGCTACAGAAGCATTTCTGATAGTGTAGAGGTTTTCCGTCTGAGTATTGGTAACATAAAATAAGTATCCGAGACAGAAAGCTCTAATGCAAAGAGCAGAAAGAATGGCAGTACAAGTTTTTCCATACGACTCTCTATACACATAATCTTTCGGACCCACTGATCTCATTAGGAATGGAAGCCATAAAACACCAAAGTCTCGAAATATTGGATCACATAAGTTCCTACTAAAGAAAGCATCATATTATTATAAAACTAGAGTCTTGTTTTTTGTTTAGCCTTTATCAAACTTTTTTTTCCCGATTGGCCTCGCATGAGAAAAATTTACTAAAATGGCCGACTTTTGACAAATCACTGTTTGAAACAGCGGTTGGCCTTAGTCTTGCCGCTGTTTCAAACCGCGGTTTACCAAAAAGTCTTGTAACAGTTTCAAACCGCAGGCCAACAGCTGTTTCAAACCGCGGTTCGGCATCATGTTCCTGTAGCAGCCACGTCTCGCCTTCCTCTTCGTCCACGACATCATGTTCCTGTTTCAAACCGCCGTGGGAGCCCTCCGCCTCTTCGTCCACGGGTGCGAAGCGACCGTTCTGGTCTCCTCCAACGCGTTCAAGCAGGCCGAGATGCAGTGAAGATGGTCGTCTCCTGCGCAAACGTGCTCGCTCTGGCTACCCGCGGCGCTGTGAAAATGGTCGGGGACATCTCAGAGACCGTTTTGCTGAGGTCGGCGGGGGTAGGGAAGGCAAGGCCTTTGGCCAGGTCGATGCCCGGGAGGCCGTGGACGGCGGTGGAAGGCCGGATCGACCTCCGCGCCGGCTCCCATGGCGGTGGTAGTTGGTTGATTTAGGGTTCTGTTTTGGGTTTGTCGAAGCAAGAATGGAGTGTGGTTAATGAAATGAATCAAACAGCGGTTGCAAATTGGTATAGGACTACTTGGCAAACCGCGGTTTGTCAAAAGTAGGCCATTTTAGTAAACTTTTCTCATGCGAGGCCAATCGGAAAAAAAATGTTTGATAAAGGGCCAAACGAAAAAAAAAAAAAAAAAAAACTCATAAAACTATAACTACACAAGGTTGATAGTTTTAAGTGTAAAAAGCGACTGAAGTAAGCAAAATCGGTCCTATTCTACCATTAAGATATGATGCATGAGAGCTCATTGTCTTTAAGTTGCATACTGCATAATTAAAAGTTTATAACAGCATCACCTTGTTTAGTTTTCCCCGAGCAACAAGCTTTCTTAACTTTGAACCAATTAACCTCTTCAAATTTGGTGGTGTTTCATACCTCTCCTGTGGTATGTCATGAAAGATAATATAAAGTTAATTAACTGGAAGTATTTTCATAACACTCTTTAAGCATCCGTAAAAAAAATATTAATAAAAAAATAAAAAATAAGACCATCAGTTAAAGAAGAATAAAAAACCAGCATATTCATCCCTAAGTTTGCACTTCGTGCAGTCTCAAGAATCTAACAAGTTGATGATACATCACATACCCCCAACACAACAATTCTTTTTTGTTCCCCTTCATCATATTTAAGGTGATATTACAATATAGAGAGCGGGTCCAGTAAGAAATGTGGGTAGGAACATTGAAGAGAATGTCCAACACACCAGGCTGCAATGCAACTGACCTCAATGTAGTTAACAATCATTCTAATGTCTGATCCTTTTGAATTATTTGACGCTTTGAGAGCATCAAAAATCATTGCATTGAACCTGACACAAATGGTACGCAATGACTGATTACAGGAAAGACAGAAAGAGAAGGAATTTTAAAATAATAAATATACATATACAAATATATGTATAACCATGAACCCAAAACAATGGTTTACGTAACCAAACTATGTCCAATTAGTTGGCTGTTTATCGTTTGATGACTCACCAACAACAACAAAGACGAAAAAGGGGAAGAAATAGATCAATATCTAATTCCAGCATCATCATAAATCATAACCATCATTCAAGCATTAAGTACAATAATGAATCAACTAAGTGATGAGTGTGAAATGAAAAGAAGCATACCCTAACGCAGTTTTGGATTTACGCGAGTCACTCCGGCCATAAATTTTAGCAGCATCAGTAGTTTCATCACGAGCAGCGGTAGGTGCAGTTAAAAGTGCAGGTGTGTGAGAGGGCTCATTGGTAGTGGAGGACAGAGCAGCTGGTAACAAATAACTTGATTTAGAAGACCTTCGTCTTTCTCCATTGGAACTTGCACTCAAATTCCGCCATTTGTCCTGGAAATGATACAATTGGGAAGAGAGAAAAAAAAACAAGTCCATTGAATTGTCAGAAACAATGCAATGAACAAGCATATAAACATCTATCACAAACGAAATGCCTTTCATTCTAAGCATCATACTGGCATCCCTTTCTGGTATCACAGGGAGCATACTTGCACAGTATTTTACTTGAACAAGTTACACAGGATCGTCTCACTTGACAATATCTTATTATTCATAGTACAAACGAATCCTCCTATGCGTGTTGTTTCTAAAAGCTTTGACATTAGAAAATCAGTTAAGAAGCAAGAGAAATGATTAACCAATTATGTTTTGTGAAATTCAATACCCCAGATTAGAAAAAAAAAAACACAAATTAGAGGACTCTACCACCAAAAGAGCTACTTGCTGCAACTAAATCAAAGCACCTGAACATCACACAGCAGCAAGTTATAAGCCATATACAATTCGATCACCTAATGTACATGAAGTTAAACTTCCACAACAATCATACGTGTTGGCATGAAGTTAAACCGAAATCCCATCAAAAGCCTCACCTAATGATCGACCAATTGCTGGTCTCCGGTCTAGCGAAAAAGAAACTATCCAGTAACATGCTACTAGACATTCAGACAAAAATCCCCCCGCAATAAAACAACACCCACCCATCCACAGACAACCGAATAGATCACAAAATAGACGGAAATGTGTAAGCTTTTGGCATGTGGGTGAACCTTAAGATCAATGTTAGACCGATTTTGGAGGGGGGTAGCGAAGTCGGTGTCACGGAGAATGATCTTCCACTTGCCGGGACCGTGCTTGGCGATCCCTGCCAACAAAGCTGCCTCTTCATCAGCCGTCCACTTAATCTTCTGATTCACCATATCTCCCACAGCTCCAGAGCAACGCCGATTTCTGGAATTCAGCGCCGCGATCGCCCAGCATGACACAAAGGCTTCCCCCTTGGTTTGATTTCGAGGGTTTCCGCATGCTCTTCCTCTTTCTCCAACGTTAAAAATTTCCTGTTCCGGACTTACGTTCCCGGTTCGTCTTCATCTTTTTGAACCGGTAATAGTTTGTTCGATTCGCTCGGTTTAACGAAATCACGGTTCTGACTTCTGAGTCAAATGTAAGGAGGGAAGAGAACATTTGGGAGGATTAATTTAAGGGTAAACTACAAAAACATACCCTGAACTATCGTTCATTTTCAAATTAAGTACCGAACTTTTAATTTCTTCAATTTCAGTACTGAACTTTTTAATTCTTCAATTTCAATACTATACACTTAATAAAATGAGAAAATTTATATAAAAAAACATATGTTGGGTCCGATATGTTTATGCAAGTTTTAAAATTCTAGCTAAAGAGTTAGACTTTCAAACTAATTCTCATATTTTATGTTAATTTCTCATTTTATTAAGTGTATAGTACTGAAATTGAAAAATTAAAAAGTTTGGTACTGAAATTGAAGAAATTAAAAGTTCGGTACTTAATTTGAAAATGGACGGTAGTTCGGGGCATGTTTTTATAGTTTACCCTTAATTTAAAGAATGAATATTCATTTCAAATCTTTCCAATTTTGGAGTATTTGGAAGGATTTGGTGAAAAGTACGATTCTGCCCTTATATATTCTTTTATTCATAAATTATGAGAAGGGTATTTAAGTCAAATAATATTAATTTTTACTATCCTCTCCTTTCTTCCGTACTCAGGAAAACAATTTTCTTCTCTTTCCCTTCCATTTCTTCTTAAATTCATCCTCTCATCGGGAACAACTTTTTTTACTTTTCCGTCCAAATTCTTTCTTTTTTTTCTTCTCATTTCCTTCCTAATCTTTTTCCTCTCATTCCCTCCAAACTCGGGAACAAAGCATAAAAACTAGCCAAAACTACTCATTATAATATGAGGAAAGTCAGAAAGAAATCCTCCTTATCACAAGAGAAAATTTTTTTTGTTGTTGTATGCGAACTTACCATAATGTCCCCACCTGCTTTTGTTTCGTCATTTTTTATTTCGATAAGAAAATCAATTAAAAAAACATGTATCCCCGTCTTCGTCTATCACTCTCTATCGTGTTTGACAAAAGAGAGGTCTTCGTCAATGGTCTTCCATGGAATTTAGAACTTCAGAACAATTAAGATTTACGAGGGACGCAGTTGAAGAAAGAGTATGCCAGCAGAGCCTTCCTTCCTCATCCATGGAGTTTAGAGCTTCAAAAAAAAAAATCAACTCATTACTTCAGAGACATAATATTGTAGGGTGAAAGCTCCAATCATAGCTTCTCCGACATCATTGGCTGACTCGCCGTCACTCTCGTCTCTCAACTTCACCAATCATCAATCCTTCTTCAATTCTCAAAACTCCAGCCCTAATCTGGACAACAGCCGTAACAAAGGCGGCTTTATTAATCAGGATGAAGAGTCTATCCTTAACGACTGTGTTCTTCAAATCAATGACTTGGTCTAATTTCTTCTTATTTCAGTCGTTGTATTAGAATTTTTTTCTATTAATGTCAGGGTAATAACATATGTGTTGAGATATGCCAATTGAAAAAAACTTTTAAGTTTAAATTAAATTAAAGTTCAGTTTATCAACATTGGATATTGATATGACTCTTGAAATTAAGGATGTATAATATGTACTGAATATGACCTCTTACTAGCTAGAGTGTGTTAATTTTTACTTGATGAAGATTATAGGCTAATAGTAACAACAAGTCTGTAGAGTTTGAGCTTCAACTTATTTATTCTTATTTGTTGTCACACTTACCTTTTTCATCAAATAAGAGTTTTATACAATGACATTATTCTGAGTTGGAGTTTTATCTTATTTTCTTTCTACACTAAGAAACATAGTTTTTTTGAGTGATTTCATATTATATGAAAAAATACTTTCTCACTTTTGAGTATAACAAATTATTTTTATATTTATTTACAGAATGGAGATAATGTATTTGAATGTGGAGCCGATGATGATATTTTGATGTTAAATACTTAACAAGAGAACACTTTGATTTTGAGAAGTAATTTTACATCAAAAGGAAAGGCATATGATTTTTACGATCATTATCCACTATAACATGAATTTGGGATTCGGATAAACGGTCATACTAAGTCGAGAACAATCAAATAAATAATAAGATAACAGTTTGTTTGCAATAACGAAGGCTTGAAATCGAAGGAAAAACAACAATTTGATAAAGACATAAAATCGCATCGTGAAACACGGACGGGATGCAAAGTGAAGATGGAAATATTATTAAATAACGATGAATGGGTCATGGATAAATGTGATGACGAGCATAATCATTCACCAACTACACCGTCAAAAGTGATGAAGCATCGATCTCATAATAAGTTTCACCGGACATCAGTAGTAAAGAACTTAGTGTACAAGCTTAACCAAAATGATTTGAAACCTTTCACTATCTCAAAAGTTGTTAATGCTATTAGCGGTAGTCACGAAATGGACATTACTTCAAAACAATATATAGATTTGTTCTGGACAGAGAAAAAAATCATGTAGGCAGTGAATGCGATGGAATAGTCAAAAATTTTAATGAAAAGACTAAATTGAATGGTTTGCGATGGATTTGGCTTCTGATGGGTCTTTAAAAAGTGTTTTTGGGCAGATGGAAGGTTTCGATCGGCAGATGGAAGGTTCCGATCAGCATACGCTCAATTTGGAGATGTTTTCGTATTCGGCGTGATGTACCAGACAAATCATTTTAAGCTACCTTTCTCTTCTTTTGTTGGTGTGAACTATCATGTATAGTCAATTTTATTCAATGCTACGTTGTCAGAAGACAAAACAGAGGAGACATTTATTTGGCTATTTGAGCAATTCCTAAAATACATGCTTGACAAACCACAGGTTCCAATTATCACTGTCCATGATGGGGCCATGAGAAAAGTGATTACAAGAATTCTTCTAAACCCGCATCATCGCTTTTATGCATGACATATCAACAAATATGTGATAGAGCATATTCATTCATTATGTGCATGGTTTGATGATTTTGGAGAGACTTACACAAATTGACAGAAGAGAAATATAATTGAAGAGTTTGATTGGAATGGGAGACTATAAAGAATAAATATTCAATTGTAAAAGTAAGTAAGTTGGTTGGACAATATGTACAACCTACGGTTTTTTTTTTGGGTGAAAGTGTACTCGAAAGATTGTTTTACTGCTATAATGACAACAGGTGGGAGAAGTGAAAGTATGAATTCATATTTTGACATTTATGTGAATTCTAACACTATATTAAATGATTTTGTCAAGCAGTGCGATAAAGCAGTTGAAGCACAATGCATATAAAAAAGAAGAGGAAGACTTTTGCATTATTAAATATCATTATGTACCACTAATAAATTATCTTGTCGAGGAGCAAGTTGTAAGGTTATATACTTGAAATTATTTGAAATCTTTAAATTGGAGTGGAAAAAAGTTTTGATTACATTCATAAGAAGTCAAAAACATGGTCTTGATGTCAAGTACTAGAGGCTTGTTAATTATAAGTCAGATGAAGATTTGAGTCTTAAGTGTACATGTTGCAAGTTTGAAATTGAAGGAATTTTGTGCAAGCACATATTATACATTGTCAGGAAGAAGAATTTAGAGGTCATCCCAAACCAATAATTCTTACCATGATGGACCATTGGTGCGAGGTATAAAAATAACATGCCAAATAACTCTTCCAGCAACAATAGATAAGTTGGAACAGGAGCCTCTCCTCTTACTATATGGTCTATTCAGAGAAAATTTAGTATGACCTTAGAAATCGGAAGAAAATCTTCCTCTGACTTGTAGCTTCTTAAGTCAGTATTGAATAATTATATAGAGAAGGTTGAAAATAAGAAGCTTATTAATAATGTTGAAGATGATGCTCAAAGTCAAAACAACGTAAATGCACCATTTATTTTTGCGAATGATCAATGTCAGATGACTATACGTGCTCCTGCGACCCTAGTTGAGAACAACGGTCGACTCATCTTTCAAGAAGGTTTGAGTCTGGCCTTGAGTTAGCAACAAAGGCAAAAAGAAAAAAAAATTGGCGAACATGTAAAAAAAGGATCATAACAATAGTAGTTGTTCCATGCGGAAGGTAATAAAGAAACATTTTATTGTTAGTTTATTATTTGTAGACCTAATATTATCTCACTCATTTATTGACATAACAGTTACAACTAAAGAATGTTTTGTCAAACCAAGAACATCATGGGTGAAATACCAATCAACAAGCTACGGAAAGTGACAAAAGTACGTATCTATGTTTCATAGTTTGTTTAGCAAAAATAAAAATATCTTTGTTTCATCACTTTTTTATTAATTTTTTATTTATAGTTGAAGCTTATCATCTTAACTACAGAAAATTATTTCATTCAAGGATAAATTCAAGTTGATTCAAGTTCATTCAGAAATGTGTCAATGAGTTGATTTAATTCCGAAACTCTGAACTCTATGAATGAGGAAGGATAACTCCGCTAGCAGCTTCTTTCTCCGATTCCGACCCTCGTAAATTCTAATTGATCCGACAGACAGCGGCTTCCTTTGCCAAAGACGACAGAGAACCGATACATGAAAAATGGGGAAGAAGGAAGACGATCGGCAAGACGGATACTTATCCTTTGTCAAAGACGACAGAGAGCAATTGATGAAGATGGGAACACATTTTTTTAATTGACTTTCTTACCCAAATAAACAATGTCAAAACAGAAGTGGGGACATTGTGGTAATTTTCCACATAACAATAAGAAAGTTTTCTCATGTAACAAGGAGGATTGTGACGTGCAGATCTGGTGTCGGCGCTAAAGAAGATCAATTTCGCATCAGTTGAGGTTTTTCTGTTTTATCAGACCAAGCGGGGTGGAGAAGGCTATACGGTGGACATATGTCAGAGGAAAGAGATGAAACTTTTAAATTTTTAATGCAATAAATAAGAGACATGTGGAAATCGTTAACACTCTTTTATGTGTGTTAATGATGTTTCAAAATATTTAATATTTTTTTAAAATAAAAAGAACAAGATCCGCTGCTACCCAATAATTTACTGCCAGCCTCAAAACCACGTTGTTTGATCATAATAACAACCACGAGCTTCCTCTGTTATTTTACCACCATATCAAAATCTATTTGTTTCATTTTGAATCTCTTTGAAATTATTCTGTTCTAAATTTGAAAACTGAAATTCAGAATCGCTTCCATTCCGAATCTCTTGAAGCAACCGGCCATGGGATGGGTGGTTCATGATTTGAAGTTGACTCTAGATCTCGTGAAGCCAATGGTGATGAAAGCTCAAGGAGTGGTTCATGATTTGATTGTCAATTTGAATCTTCCTATAAATTTTTACCTTTTTTTGTGTGTTGTTAATTTTATTTATTTTTATTTCAAATTCGATGCTACATATTCATGTGTGTTGTTTCCAATTCATTGTTATCTACTGAATTTGGCTCTATTTTGATATGATAGTAAAAATAGTAGACTTGTTATGTTCAAACGATCAAATAGCGTCGTTCTAAGACTGATAACAAATTATTGCTCAACACAAGATCTTATTCCAAAATAAAAAAATAGTCAAACCAAAATGGTTTTGCACCAATGGACTTGAACGACAACAAACTAAGATGTTGTTCTGTAAAATTAAGATCTGAATGCTGAATGTTGTATGAGAATGTGAATGGTCAGATCATTGGTCAAACCACAACTGATTGCTCAATGATTTACTTTCATTTGATAATTTATTTTTTTGAGTATCTTAACATATAATAATTTATTAATATAAAATTAAATTATAATTATAATTTTAGAACATAAAAATAAAAATAAAATTTATAATAATGTTATAAAAATATTATTTATTTATGAAGTGTGTGATATTCTGATTGAAGAAACTAGCTGCGATTGACATTGATGTGATTCTGATCAAAGAATTCGGAAAGAGTTGATTCTAGAAAGATATGGAAAAAAATAAAGAGATAATTATAATATTTATATAGATATCGTCTCTGAATGATTCAGATATAAAATTGATAACAAATCATTCAGACTTTCCAAACATTCATTAAGAGAAAAAGAATAAGTATTCAGTTCACTGAATGCTTAATATAACAATAGATCACCTCTTAATAGAGCCCAACAAATGCAACAAAACAAGGCCTAAATGTATTTTAGGTGATTCCAAATTATTCACCAAATATTATTGATTAATTTTCGACCACAGATTTCTTGAAAAATTGATTGAAGGCATGAATTTTTTTTATATTAGTGATAAATGGATCTATGAGGGTAAAGATGATAGTTTTGAGGAGACCATCCAGGAAGTGCTCAGCAAAACCATTCATCCTGCTCCTGGAACAGCCCCTACAACAAGAGATAGAATAATGAGTCCAGCAGCAAGGTGCCCCCTGATATCCCAATATCCAAATGAATATCAGTTTTTGGAATGTCAAAGGTATGAACAACAAAGCAAAGCAGCAAGGTATAAAATTTTTTTTTGGTATTGCATAGGATTGATTGCTGCGTATTGATTGAAAATACATTAAATGCTTTGAAGTTAGATAAAGTTTGTAGTTGTGTTTTTTCGAAAGGGTGGAGTTTCTTGGATAATTTTGATAAGCACCCTATAGGTAGAATTCTGGTGAGATGGAATCCTAACGTTATGAATGTTTGCAAGGTTGAATCATCCGCCCAGTTTATTCATATGGATGTTTGTGTGGCTAAAGGCTCTTTTGTGATGTCAGCCATTTATGGCTGGCATAATGAAAGAAATAGGGCCCCTTTATGGACATCTTTACTAAACTGAGATGGTAGAATGCAAAAACCTTGGCTGCTGGGTGGGGACTTTAATTGTATATCTAAACCTGAGGAGAAGCTTAATGGCCAGATGGTTTTAGAGAAGGATGTTAGGGAACTAAAAATATTTTTTGAACAGTCTTCGTGTTTTGACCATAATTTTATAGGTCAATCTTTCACTTGGTCTGATAAGCATGAACATGTCTCTATTTTTTGTAAACTTGATAGAGTGCTTATAAATGATAAATGGCTTGATCTTTTCCCCCATTCTGAGGTGGAATTCATGCCTTTTGAGATCTCAGATCATTCTCCCTCTATGGTGAGAACTGACTGCAGAAATCAAACCTTCTTAAAACCTTTCAAGTTTGTAAATTTTTGGCTTCAAATGGATGAATTTAAAAACTTGATGAGCCATCAATGGACTAACTTAAGAAGGGCAATTGACTTGGCTGGTTTTTCAAATAAGTTGAGAAAGCTAAAACACATTTTAAAAAGTCAGTTGACCCCATTCACTAAAGGAATGTCCATGAGAGTCAAGGAGATTAGAGACAAACTTCTTGAGGCCCAATAGAAGGTCTATTGTGATAGCACAAATTTGACATATATACTTGAGGAAAAAGAGCTCTCTAGCAGTTATATGAAAATTCTTAAATATGAGAGACTTTTCAATTACCAAAAAGCTAGAATAAGATGGGCTTATGAGGGAGATATTAATTCTTCATATTTTCATGCATGCATTAAAAAGAACTCCCATGCGCCAAAAATAAAGAAAATGAAAAATCTTGATGGGGGAGTGATTGAGTCAAAAGAAGGGATAAAGCATGAACTAGCAGATTTCGTTAAAAATCTTCTGGCCAAGAGGGAAATGCCTTAGGTTCATGATTTTGATGTAAGGGGACCGAAGCTTATAGATAGTCAGATCTCACATTTGTCTAGTGATGTTACCTCGGGTGAGATAAAAAGTGCAGTTTTCCAAATGAAATTGGGGACTGCACCTGGCCCTGTTGGTTTTACTATTGATTTTTATAAAAAGTGTTGGGGGACCATTTGTGAGGAAGTAATTCGGGCTGTAAAATTTTTTTTCCTGTATGTGTAAATGCTACCATTATCTCATTGATTCCGAAAAAAGAGGGCACATTAGATGCATCGCAGTTTAGACCTATCTCATGTTGTAATATTTTATATAAAATTTGCTCTTTGGTAGTCACAAATAGGATGAAAGGAGTGTTGGACACAGTAGTTGATCAAAGCCAAGGGGCTTTCATTCAAAATAGAAGTATAGCTCATAACATTTTGCTTGCACAAAATTTACTCCATGGTTATAATAGGAAAAATACTTCCCCTAGCCGCGCGTTGAAAATAGATTTGAGGAAAGCATATAACTCGGTGGACTGGGGTTTTACTTTGAAGTGGCTTGCCTTTTTAAGATTCCGCTTGAGGCTCATAAATTGAATTCAAAATTTGATCTCCTCTCCCCATTTTTCTGTTAAGATTAATGGAGAGCTTTGTGGTTTCTTCCCCAGTGGGAGGGACTTGAGACAAGAGATCCATTATCTCCCCACTTGTGTTGGAATTAATTATCACTACCTAAGCATGCTTTTATCTCTTGGCTGGCATGTCAAAATAAATTATTTACGAAAGACAAATTGTTAACCCTTGACACTGTAACAGATGGATCTTGTGTCCTATGTTCTCAACGAGATGAATCATGTGGCCATTTATTTTTTGAATGTCTCATAGCTAGAGATCTATTAGTATCTTTTCTAAATAGTATGGACATTTTAGAAAATAATGGCCAGAACCACATAAATCTAACTTACTTATCCATGGTTCTTGCAGGTTCTTCTATGAGGAGAATTGCTGCTAGAGCTGTGGTGAATTTGGTGGTATACCACATTTGGAGAGAAAGAAATCCAAGGATCTTTAGAGATGTAGCAAAAGACTTACAAAGATTGAAGATCGAAGCACTTCAAGAAATAAAGTTAATTTTGGGGAAGATAACCAAAATGAAACTCACACAGAGGAATGTAGTATGGGCAGAAAAGATGGACATATGCCCTGATTTTGTGTGAAAAGTCTCCTAGACAAAGTAGACAGATTTTTTGTTGCAAGCAGGTGGAATGTGGGCTAAACATCCTTTTTTCCTTCGATCTATGTCCTTTTTTTGGGATTGTTAGTCCATGAGTTGGGAGGATTAACCCCTCCGGGGATACAGTGCTAGGTACTTCGTGTTGGAGAAGGATCATTCCAGATCTTATATGTCATAGAGTGGTCATGCCTTGATTGGCAAAGTCGGTTTGGAACTCAATAGTTTCTTGTTGTAAAGATTGTCTTCATTGTACATTGTCACTTTTTTTTTGGAATAAAATCTCAATCTTCCAAAAAAATGATAGTTTTGATATTAAAAATATTAATAAATTTTTATTTTACATGTATCGCAGGTTAATGGGTTGATTCAAATCAAAATTACCTAATTTTGACTTGACCATATTTAATTTTACATCTCTGGATAAGAATCCTTTAAAAAAATATGAATATATTTAAGAAGATATTTTACCGCAATTATCTCCAGCAACAATTATATTAATTATTAAGAATATTTTATTATTACAAATTAATTTCTGATCGCTGATTTCAAATTACAAATTTGTCTACTATTTACATATTCAAAAGCTTTACAAATAATCTGGCATTGTGATAAATACACTGCAAATTTGCTGTGATAAATTTGGCGTATATAAATGTAGAATTAGTGATTATCTATATAAAATTATTAAATAATTTTTAAAAATTAAAATAATTATTGATACACCACATTATTAAAATTTAGGAGAAAAAATGAAAAGAGTTATGAACTATCACCATTTACCCAATTGCGATCAGACCTACCATGATTTTCAAAAAGATGCGATGAAAAAAGAATTGGACTGATTTTCTAAAATAAAATTCGTCATTACATTCAAAAACTAATATTATTATAAGATTTGGATTTGTGTGAAAATTACGTCGTTTGATTATCAAAAAAAAGTTATTTTCTTTATGTGCGCAAAATAGTATAATTTATTTTTATAACCAAACGAAGTAATTTTTACACAAAAATTTAAATTTTATAATAATATTAATTTAAAAATGTAATGATAAATTTTCTTTTATAAAATCAGTACAATTTTTTTAATCACATTATTTTTAAAAATCATGATAATAAACGGTTTTAATTCAAACAAAATCCAATCAGTTTTATCCCTAAAATTTATTAGGTGTCGCGTTCAATCACTTGATATCGAGATGGGTTACGTTATCAGACAGACGCCGTGCTCTCCGACTGAGCTGGGTGGAAGTAGTGCGAGTAGAGGCGGCGGAGCTGCCGGATTTCCATTTCCAGCCAAACCCCTTTTTCACCCCCCTTCGTCCGGACCTTTCCTTTGTTTCTTACGACCACCTATCCGGTCCGGCCGCAGGAACAATGGCAGCAAATACTGGGACAAGTTCTACAAACGTCACAACAACAAGGTCTCATTGTTCCCTTTTTTTTTTAGCATAAAATTATTTGCCTGTATATCATCTGAAGGTTTGGGGTTTGTAAATTTATTGCTGTATCGCAGTTTTTTAAGGACAGGCATTACTTGGAGAAGGATTGGGGAAGTTACTTTTCGCAAGAAAGTGATGATGCCTCTTCGAGTGGAAAAGTAGTTCTGGAGGTATACATTGTCAAGCTGTTGTTACTATTTTTAAATCCCAGTCTGCTCTCTGAATCACCTCAGACCAATAGAATACAATTGCCAGAGGTTGGCATGTAAATGTAATCGTAGAAATACAATGTTAAGTAATTTTGTACATTTTATTGATGCAGATGCAATTTTCGCTTACTATTTTCCTAAGATGACAGGGATTTTTGTTTTCTGAAACAGGTTGGTTGTGGAGCAGGAAATACTGTATATCCTCTCCTGGCTGGATTCCCGGGACTATTTGTTCATGCCTGTGATTTTTCACCTGAGGCTATTTCGCTAGTGAAGGTAGGTAGTATCATTCATCACCCGTCTGTCTCCTGGCCATCGGTGTCTGTTTATCCTTGTGTGGTTCGCATCGTGATATGGCTTGGCTGCTCAACCAAATGCAGTCCCATAAGGATTTCAACACAGACAGGATAAATGCATTTGTGTGCGATGTGACAAAAGATGATTTAACAGATAAGATTTTGCCGTCTTCTGTTGACATTCTGACCTTGGTAATCTTGTATCTGTCGTCAGTTAATCTCACCACTTTTGGCGGCATGTTCAGTTTTGAACCGATTTTCATCAAATGGTTATTTGTCTTACTGTTTTCCTTGTGCTAGATACCTGACAAGTCCAGCAGGTTTTTGTTCTTTCTGCAGTTTCCCCTGAGAAGATGCATTTCATACTGAGAAATGCGAAAAAAGTGCTAAAGGTTGTTTGGATTTCTTCTGTATGTATTAGGGTCATCTTTCAACGTAACAACTCTGAGGCTCACTTTACCAATTTTTCGGCAGCCTATGGGATGTGTTCTATTACGGGACTACGCAGTGGGCGATTTTGCTCAAGTAAGGCCAATAACTAGATCCCCTTTTTTAAAAAAAAGTCCAATAACTTGGGATGAGGGGTAGCTCAGTTGGTGAGCGTCTCACTTGAGAGGGGTTATAGCTCTCGAGTTCGAATCCCATGGGGAGGTGGGAACCACTATTGATCCCCTTTGATTATATGAATTTTAACCATTAATTTGTCTTTAATCCGATTCCTTCCGCTCAGTAGACACATAATCGCCTGATACATTGCCACCTTTATTTTTTAGGCCAAGTTAGAAAGCAAAAATCAGGCGATTGGAGAAAATTTTTATGTCCGAGGAGATGGTACTGTAAGTCATCAACTTTTGCTTTTTTATTTCATTTTCTTTGTGCAGAAAAATCAAGTGCGACGATTGTAAAAGAGTGATCTATTTCTGTTTTATCCTTTACAGTCTAAGCCCTTCATCGTTGTGCAGTATTCTTATTTCTTCTCTCAAGACATGATGCTAAACTTATTTAGAGATTCTGGATACAACAATTTAGACATCAATGTCTATTGCAAGCAGATAGAAAATCGTTCAAGAGGTGTGACTATGGAAAGGTAAGTTGTTTTTGTTGCAAAATATGACTATAACATAGTACAAACATCTGAATCTAAGCTGGCCAACCTTATTTGATGTGAAAAGCCAACCACCATACATTTGTGCATTTGCGAGGTTCTGCCATGGCACCTGCTAACTTGGTATCTTTTCATATGGCCGGCTTTTCCTCAACTAGCAGGCGTTGGATTCGGGCCATCTTCAGCAGCATAGATAATGTGCAGGAAGTAAACTGGAACCACAAACCAACCCCATTGACTCATGTTGTACAGTGACTTATTCTTGTGTGAAATCCAACACATTGGATGCTATCCTGATATTTCATTTCTATGCATTTAGTTTGTATTATTTCCAAAGCAAGAATGTGTGTAATAGCGGGGCCATTCTGTCAGAGAGGGACACTGTTTTTGTTTTTTTTTCATTCTATGAGTATAAAAAATGAAAGAAGGATTTAGGATTGTAAGGCAATGTCAATAGACATAACCTGATGTCTTTGCTCAATTTCGTGATCTTGCAGAAAGGAATGTGCTCAATCATAAGATACCATCTTCCCTGACTCAGGTCGGACCACGGCGCGGTTGGAAAAAGAACATGACCAACAACTAAGTTCCATGAGTTTCTTGTCTGCTTGAACATACTGTCTTTTTGTACTGGTGGTGCAGCCAGCCAGCAGACTCCATTTATTCCTCAACTTTTTCCACTTCTTCCTTGCATTAACCCTGTAGCCATGCTGCAAACACAGTATTCATGTTTGTTAATGGAACTTATATAGTTAGCAACAATGGTCATCCCTGATAGTTGTGAAGAGTGATTAGCTAGCAGAAGCCTTTGTTTGCGAGTTAAATGATATGCAAATACAATTTGACAAATGTGAGGCTGGACCAACCTGAACCCTGGCTGCTTTTACTGGTGGAAATTGACATGGTGAATCTGATGGCAAGTTGGATCTGTCTTCTAGGTTCTCTCCAGTGTTCTTCCCTATGCCTCTGATTCGATTCAACTCTGGAACAACAACTGAACCAAGATCTGGCCTATCCTTCTTGCTCAGCTCACAGCACTTCAGTGCTAATTTTGCAAAAGACATTGTCCCCTCAACAGGCCAATCAGAGATGGATGGATCAAGTATTTCCGAAAATGAATCGCTCTCTATAGCTCCTTGAACAAGGTGGGTTAGGCCCATGGGAGGCTTAGCTGTTATAATTTGTAATAAGATGATACCCAGGGAGTATACATCAGATTTCACCCCCAGTAGGCCTGTCTGCTGATATTCTGGATCTATGTAACAAAATGTTCCAGCAGCATTAGTCATCTGATAATTCGACATACCATCAGCAACCGGTGCGGGCAACAATCTCGCTAATCCTACATCACTGATCTTGGCTACATTGTTTTGGTCCAAGAGAATGTTCGCAGGTTTAAGGTCGCGGTGCACCATGGGCTCTGGTTTTGCTTGGTGGAGAGATAGAAGGGCAGTGGAAATTTCAGATGCTATTCTAAAACGTGATTCCCAGGAAATAGGAGGGGTGTCATCTTTCCTGAAGAGTCGGTCTTCTAAGCTTCCATTTTCCATGTACTCATAAATAAGGCAGCCGTACTCTGGGCAAGCTCCTACCAGGCGAACCAGGTGTGGATGCCTCATACAGCTCAGTATATCAACCTGAATTTCAAATACTCAAAGCGAACAAATTTTAGAACACTTCCATAACCGAAATTGAAGTTTGGCAACTGGATAAATAATTATATATACGTCAACCCTCACTTACTGATATAGAATTACCTGGTAGGAAATACATACATCAACTAGATAAAGAATTATATATAGTATGTCGCAAACAGAATGGTATCCATTATAAGTAACAAGTTTATTTAAGTTTGCAGTTTCATTTGTGGATCCAGAAAGAGAAGAGATGCTAGACTATCAATCTATAATATTACCTGACATGACGAAAATAGTTAAGGAACTAGCTACAAGTGAACCACTGTCGTGACTTTATGAAAAGAAGATAAAATATAAATGCAAATGGTTTACCTCCTTCTGAAACTGCTTTGGTCCCTGGGAAATGTCAGGCCGCAGAATCTTAATGGCTACAGCAGCTTCATCGAGTGTGCCTTTGAATACAGGACCATACCCACCTTCTCCAACTCTCAAAGCTTCGGAGAAGTGATCTGTAGCATCTTCAATCTCATCAATGCTGTATCTTTTATATCCTGCCTGGTTTTCTGGTTTTAAATCCATCATGGTTTTCTGTTGTCCCCCTTCACATATTGTCTTCACTTTAGCAGTTCTTTCGGTGAACTCAAATTGTTCCACAGATAGTGCATTTCTTGATTTTTCGTCAGCAATCTCACGCAGCTGCCTCTCCACCTCCAATTTAGCTAGTTCTGCTATTTTTTCTTCCATATGCTCTTTTATTGCTAATGCAGGTTCTTCAACTTTTTCATTTGGACAAAGGTTTAGTGTCTAGAAGAGTTAAGAAGTAACATAAAAAACTTATCAGGAAAAAAAAATACTTCAGGGAATTTTTACTTGTCAGGTGAGCTACTTACAGCAGTCTGAGAAACAATGGCTGCCGCCTCACAAGCTGACTCACGGTTGTCCTTCGTTTGCTTCAGGGATGACTTCATATTACTCATCTCAGTCTCCATATCATGCTTACAAAACATATCAAATATGCATTTATATAGCTTTGGTATTGTCATCAAAGTTGTAGACAATTTGTTTACAAAATAGTTCTCAGAACATCAATAATCAATTATCAATGTATGATAAACTTCACACAGTAGAAAGATGGAAAGCATATCATGCATATTAACTGATATTTATAGATACTTACTGAGCAGGCTGAAGGTGACGAAGTACATGAAACCCTTGGTATGGAATAAAAACTCCCCAAGGGTGACACATTCGCAGTTTCGTAACTTATTTTTCCGGAAGATTCGCTTCTGCATGAAATAGATTCCAAATGGTACAAATTGCTTTGATTGTCGATTGACAAATCAACACTCTCCATTGATGTTCTGGACATGGGAGCCATTCCGTTGTAGAATCCATCCCATGGCATGGAGACAGTGCTGCTTGATTGAGATTCTGGAGTGTATGAACTCCCTATTGTGTCCATTGACGGGTCTCCTTTACAATCAGTCAGTCTCTCTTCACTGCCGGTATGCTCAATGCTTGCAACAGTGCTTGCCCTGCTCCAACTATTACAACTCTCACAAACACAATAAAATGTTAAAATGGATTTTAATAATATGTTACTTGTCTTGAGGGTGTGAAGTTACTTCATAATTGGCAAACAAGAAAGTAAATATCAAACTTGTTGTAATCTCATTGTCTATAAGCCATTATGAAAGCCTGAACATCCATTTTACCTATCCAGTTTGAGGCAAAATTTCACGAGCTACTAATAAATATGGATTAGCATTCTCCTAAGAAAGTACCCACCAATCCATGCTTGTTAATTTGAGATTACGAATATTTGCGTACCACCCCCATAAACTTAAAACCATATACTATTTTTTGTACATACTTGTCCACAGTGGAGCTTTCAAGACTGTCCTGGTTAGGAGGAGCTTGAGGATGTTGCAACGGTGTAACTGGATTAGCTGGTAAAGTTGATTGAATTGCCGGTTGGCGTGACTGGACTTTTCCTTTTGCTATAATGTGAACCGTGCATGAGGCTGGTACCTTTGTGGCTAAGTTTTTTGCCACGCTGGCATTCCTAAATTTTCTGCATGGAGATTGAACCAAATATAGCATGACCACAAAGATGTGATACTTATTCCACAGATGGGTGATGACATGACATTATATGAGCTACGGCCCTCAGGAAACTTAAGATTTAAATTGCTGATACTTAGAGAAAGACTAGTCACAACTGTGCATCATATGCACATAATCGAGACTAAAATGAAAATTGGGGTGCTACTCCAGGCGTGGACAAATATCCGATCTGTTATCAACTACAATAACTGGTGACACTTTGTGTGGGGTTGGCAGTGTCTGAATTTGAAAATTCCATATTAAATATATATATAAGAGAAAAGTGTGTAGTTGTTTAAAATTGGGTGGTGCAGATGTATTCTGATGAAGCTATTACAAGACATAGAGTTACCTTGTGATCGCATATCTGGTTGAAGCTCCCACAACTATGTTACTCACGGCATTGCTGCTAATGTAATCCAGGAGCACACTTGAGACCGGGATGCCTTCTAAGATAACTTCTTCCGGTTTAATCTGCACCAAGATGAAAATAGTTACAACCATGACTACCGACTTTTCCTTTTGGTGTACAGCCCACTCATTTCATAGGAATAACTTCCCTCTGAGTGAGTTAAACCATGATTTGCCACTTATCTAACAGATATGTGAATAAGGAAACAAAAACATTTAATATCGTGATCTGACTATGCACAATGAGCTGCATCAAAAAATAGTGAATTTAGTGAAACTTTGATAACAATGACAAGAATATTCCAAGGAGATGGCTAACGAAAAATCTCAACCGAAGACATGCTACAATGCTATAAACAATAACATGTTACGTACCCCTTTCTGAGAACACAAGTCATGATATGGATGGAAATATTGACGAGCCTCCATCTCAGTCGGTGGGCGGCCAGTATTTTTGAGCCCTGATTCCTCTAGAACACAGACACAAATTGACCGACAAAGGCAAATCTCAGGCACTTTCCTTTATTTTTTCTTTGAGGAATTTTCACATGCAGGTTGTGTACATCATTATATAAATTATAAACTGCGACTAAACCCTCCATCCCATTTGAAACATCTAACCAACCCACAAATGCAGGAAGCTCAAAACCCTGAGCAGCATCAAAGACGTGATTAATACCATAATTTAAGGTGCGCGGCGGAGTTACATGGACAAAAACACAGCGATGCTGATGGTTCGTCAAATGATTGAGAGCCCATTTCACAGCATACTGGCTATTCTTCCCCTCGTGGATTGCGATGACTATGGTTTTCTGTGGCTCTCCGTCACGGGGAACCATGCCGTCTCCCTATTCTGCAGAAAATGAGAAAAAAAAAAACAGAGGAAGGAAAATGGACGGAGGAATTGGCTCCGCCGCATTACCCAAGGAAAAGGGGGGAAGATTTCAGGGGAGGAGGGAGCTGTTGGCTTTTTTCTTGTTTTGGGTGACACGGACACGACACGACACGGACAAGTTGGGCAAATTAGAGTCGTTGGTTTGGGTGGTATTTTGTAACGACATGAACGTGAGAATGAGATGGCTCATGTAACTAACTTTTGAATCTCACTACAAACTTACTTTTCTTATTTTTAATGGGCTGTGACATTGGTAACTGGGTTTTAACTCTGCAGAATCGGATTATAAAATGATGTATCAGTTTTATGAACATTCAAATTGAGGAGTAAAATTATAATTATCAGAATCGGATTCAATCATTAGAGTTTCGGTTTTTGATTTTTCGGTTAAATCAGCGGTTTAAACCGGTTTAATCGTCGATTCAATTATGTGAAACAATCACAAGATATGAAAGAATATATGCTAATTATCGGCAATATAGCAAAATATCTGATGTAGCCTACCGGTTTCAGTGATCACCTAATTTGACCAGTCAATTCTGATAACTATGACTAAAACAATGTTGTTAAGGATGCAAGCCCAAAGAGTTTCAGAGATCTTATTCTTACTCTATGAGATAACAATAATTGAGGTTACAAATTAATAAAGCATTTTTAAAATTTAACTATTTTATTGCAGGTGATCAAATAAGTAGAGAATTATAAAAGAATTCGAATGAGCGAGAATAAATAGGAAATTAAGTAGCGAATAGAGAATTATAAATATTTCTCAATTAGTATCAAATTTGGAAAGATTTTTTATTAATTGTTAGCGTGGAATTTAAGATACTCCTCTAATCCTACTTGATTAAGGATTTCTACTAGTAATAATGACTTTATAAACAGAGAGAGGTGATTTTTTTTTAAATTTGGCATTTTCGATTCATTCTCTATCATTTCTGAACCCCCGTTTGGTTTGTTTTTCATTATGATCTTTTCGCAGTTAGAAAAGCTCCATATGATTTTCGCACTTCGTAACTGCGAAAATCATAAACATTTTTGTCCGTGAGAATTAAGTGGACAATCACGTGAAATATTCTTAGGGTTTCAATTCCGCGAAAATCTTTATGATTTTCGCACTTTGTAACTGCGAAAAGGTCAGAATGAAAAACTAACCAAACGGGGGTTAGAAATGATAGAGAATGAAACGAAAATGCCAAATTTAAAAAAGAATCAAATGGAGTCTTGATAATCTCATTCTCGATTGCTTCATCGGAATCAAGTAGCAGCGTCAGATTACAGTGCCGGCCATGCAATGAAGATAACAGAGGTATGTCAGTTTCACAACCTTCGATTCTTGGTTCAGGACGTAGTTGGTTATTTCACATGTAGATGGAAGCCTTGCATATAAAAAAAAAAGTGTTCTTTCACAAGTCTTGCAGGCTTTGGTTTTGCCTTGCCTGATGTTACTACGCATTGTTTAGGTTCGGTGCCTTGCCTTGTCCGTAGCAGTAGTGGCAGAGCGATGGTGCTGTAGGGCAAGAGTGTGGAAATTGCAGATAATGTCTGGTTTCTGTCTTTTCCGTATTCTTGCCCCAGAGCACGCTCATCCGGCCACCATCTAGATAATCCCAGCCGCCCGCCCCTTCTCAAAGAGGAAGCTGGAAGAAGCTTCAAGTGCGGAACCGAGGTAGCAGAAAACCTGAAAAAAATGTATCTTTTCTGAATTTTGATGAGAATCTGAATCAGACAAATATATCAATTTCTATCGTTTGGGTATTAATGCTTGTTGCAATATTCTGTCAAACAATACATAAAACTTGGAAGAATGTTGCATGGGAACTGGGAAAGGAAGTGGATCTTTGCTGACACTTAGGTGGTAGCATATATGTTTTTGAGTTGGTAGAGTCTTATTGGATTTCTATGCACGCATAAGCTGCTGGTTCTTATTGATCCAAACAACCCCCGCCACCTCCCCTCCATGGCCCGCGACTTCATTAGCGAAATCGACATTTACTGTGAAGCTCAGCTGTGGATGATGGCCATCCAGTTGCCGGATTCACAAAGAGACGACTTCTATATCTTCACAGAGCTCGAGAAATGGAGCGCAAACAGGAATCTGAGGACTGCGCAGAATTAAGGGGCAGCGGACGCGGAAAAGGCAGTCCACCAGCTAGAAAGACAGTCATGGTGATGGGTGATGTTGTGGTCATCGGGGTAAAAAAAAAGCTTCAGTTTGATGGTGGATTATTGTAAGTTGTAACTCTACGGTGGTGAGGGCAAGAAGCGGATCATTTCACATTGGAATATGACAGTGTATTCTGTTGTGAAGATAGACAAAAAGGATGATCGGAGAAAGAGTGTAGAGAATTTTCGGGCCGGGTCCATATTTTATTGTATTTTCACTGTGACTCAAAAATTTGGACTTGTGAGTCATTGTTCAATAATCCAATATAAGTCAGTTCATCTTCTCCTTACCACTCGATATGGGACGTTTGTCAAGTGTTCTTCCTCAACAAGGACACAAGTGTGATTCATGTCACCAATAACACGAGAGCAACATCGTCATCTCCAGGGAAGGCCAATAAGAAGGCTGGCTTTCACAGAATAACCCATGATAGTCCACTCCTCCGGTTTGCAATTGGTCCGATCTTCGATCTCGTACTATTTTGAATTCCGATTCCAATCCATTCTGGTTCTGATCCGATCCGGTCTGATTTAAAATCGCTTGTCATCGGACAAACAAACTTCAAACATTGAGTCTATATATGTGAAATGCCTGTAATTTAATTTTTTTGAAAAGACACTGAATCAAGAAATTTGTTGTATAATGTCTCCTTTGCAAAATAAAACGTCTTTTTTTCACTTTCTTCTGTTATTTTTTTCATTTTGGCCTAAAACATATTTTATGGTGCATACAATCTAGAATCAATATGTGTGTTATATTGGAAAATAATCATGTTCTAAATTTTTTTGATCGAAAACTTATTGTCAAATCATTCTGAAAATATGAAAAGGTTGCAAAATTTTGTATCAAAGGTCTCTACTCTATATAAATTCTCTCACTAAAAAAAAACGATTTCATTCATGTCACATTCCATTGAGAAAAATAAAAGAATCTCCATATCTTCCTTTACAAATATTTGAGAAAACATTCTAAAAAACATATGCACCTGAGTTAGTACATGTGCACCGCTACTGCAACAAAATGTTTTGTGAATTCTAAATGATTAAAAAAGAATATAATGATCAAAATTCAAATAGTATATAAATAGTGCACCATAAAATCAAAAGGTGCATTTGCAACAATCTAATTAAAATACAATGATAAATGCATAAGAAATACACAAAAAATAAATGCAATTTGCACTAAAATTTAGATAACTAAATAAAATTAAACAGACGTGAACTGTGGCACTGAAGACCAAACAATGTTAATTAAAATTTTATTTTGCATCAAAACATTTATATGCCCAGATAAAAAAACAAACGAAGTACACTAAAAATCTTTTCATAAAAAGACCTGCTCTACATTTTGAAGCAGGGTCAATACTGTCGGAAGCTTTGTAAATATTAGGTTTATGATTATAATTAAAGAAAAAAAAGCTTGAAATAAATTAATGAGCGGATCATGATCCTGGTGCATCAATATCTAATAGAATGAGTATAGTCAGACAGAGATTCGGTGTTGCGCTTTGCTGCGAGCACAAAACGACGTTGTTTTGGATGATAGTACACGCGACGACATCGTTTGTAGCACCAAACAATGTCGTTTTGTGCTCGCAGCAAAGGGTTGCGCAGCACCGGATCCGTGTCCGAATATCGTCTTCGGATACGGTGATCCGAATTTCTTGTTGCACAGTCATTTGCTGTACAATTTAAAATGATATGTTTTATTTATTTAGTCATTACATAAATTAATTTGTGTAGCGACCAAACATATAAAAAGAAGTAGTTCTAAACTGCGCAGCACTGAATTTTGTTTCCAATTACGGCACGACATGACTTTGTGCGTGATGCTAATTACGTATTATTTTACTCCCTGAGAAGTTCCGAATAAGGGTGGCGGCCACGATTATGCTTGTGCATAGCTGTCAATGATACTCATCTCAATCCATAACAAAACTTAATTAAGTAATGTACGAATATGATTACGGTTAGAAATTCTTAAATGGATACAGTTCACCATATAGACTGCGGATATATTAATGGGGAGACGTCACATGTCAAGTTGAAAAATCAATATAAATCAATAATTAAATATCATGTATCACTTTGAAGCATGATCCTTTCCCGCGGACTATATCCACCCAAAAATTTCTCCACTACGATACTGAGACAACCCCTCAGACTCAGTGCATCTTTAACCCATAAACTTGAAAAGTAGGTTTGTGTCATGCACGTGTGATTTGTGTCATGCCACATCAGTATCTTCATAAACCTCATTTCATAAATCTTTCACCCATAGTCATAAACCTTCATACAACTCTGCACATGAGACTCATCTGTCATATTATATTTTTTATCCTTTTTCATACTTAAACTAACTTCCAATTTATTTAAATTTTTTACTATATTGTGAATATTTGTTTGTATTATTTTTTGGGAATTATAAAAAATACAAAATTAGAAATTTTCACAAAACAATAATAATATTGTATTAAATGTAACCCATAAATGTTGTACACTCCAAATAATATGGCGTGTACATTTAAATCCTAAATTTAAACAATAATAATATTATATTTAAACATTTAAATTTAACTATATACAACATTTATTATATGAAAATGCCGTATAAGCCCAGCCAAATTATTTTAAAAATCTTAAATGCATATACGACGTTTCTAACCTGAAAACGCCGTATAAACTCTACTTATACGGCGTTTTCAGGTTAGAAACGCCGTATAGTTTTCATGGAGCGCATCATCTGCGTGAAGCGGTATCATGTCAGACAAACCTAAACGATGATCCACAACGAAACTTCATGTCAGATAAACTTCATATTCTGACATAAACCTCTCCCATGAACATCCGGTAAAGATGCCCTCGGACCATTTCGCAGTGACAGGTCTGTTTTATATCAGCAAGCATGCTGTAGCAGAGGGCATCAGATGACTGGTTAGCACGTAATATGCCACCAGATGATGATTATGAAATTAAATCATTTTCCTTTTGCCCACATGGGTTTAAGATATATCAAACAAGTGTTATTCTTCAGTCAAGTAGCCTGCTATTGTATTGTCTATGACGAAGGTGTGGGAGAGGTGTAGATTACCCATTCAAATTCAATTTATATTATTAAATTACAAATAAATATTTTTTCAAAACTATGTCATCTGATATTAGTTCATTTATTTTACTTGGTTAATTAAAATTAAAATTTTATTTAATTAGTTAATTATAATTGTAATTAAATTTAAAATTTTCAATCATTCGTTTAATAATTATCATAACAAATCATCCTTCATAGTCAAATTTTAACACAATCAAATTAGCGTCTATGAAACTAAGATGCGGTGAAGTGAGATTTATTTGTGAATTTTCATTAAAATTCTAATTAACTATTTAGTTAAATTTATAATTCAAATTAAGTAAGAAATTAGAAAAAAAAAACAATTACCGCTAGTGCAAAATGGCATAATTTTGAAAAGTACTTGTTTATGATTAAAGAAAATTTTTGATGGATGAAATCACAAATTAATTATATACACATAAGGGTCCAAAACTATCTTTTTTCTTTAAATTGTAAATTTTGATAGTAATGCCAGGTAGTAGTTGTCTTTTTTTTTTAATTTTCTATTTATTTTATTATAAAAGTTTTTTATTTTTTTACGTCTAATTCAATTTTAAAAATATTATATTTTTAGTTTTATTATCTAAAATTTAACTTGAAAATATTATATTTCTTATTTTTATATTCCAATATAATGAAAATCATCTCAATAATATATTTCAATAGTTATTTCAAACAATGCTATCATACCATCGTTCCATAGATCGTTTTACTGTGGAGTCTGAATCGGTGTTTTGAAAAGCGTTTCAGTTATGATAAACCATTTTTCATTATCTTTCAACCGCCGTTTGAAATAATGATTGATTCAATTAAAACATTGTTGAAAATACTAGTTTGGCAAAAATAGATTATTTAGAAAATAAACTTAAAGCGAGACGGAAAAAAATAAACTTCCCAAAAATGACAATTTGAGAAAAAAAATTAAAGCTTTTACAGATTTATTTATAGCAGCTAAAAAAAATTTGTTACATTGAAAATAATTTTCTTATCATCATACAATAAGTTTTGTTAAGTAGTACTCAATCAAATTACATAATTGATTTGCAGAAATTAATTAGTATCAGTAAAGTATAATTGCATTTTTTGACTCAAAATTAATTTGTATCATCGGCTATATGTTTAATTTTAAATTTATGTTTGATGAAATATGAGATTGCAATTTTATGAGCTGTAATCATTAAAATGAATAATTTTCAATAACCGCAAACACAAAAAACTACTATTATTAAAAAAATTGAATTCAAAATTAAAAAGCTGCCAAAAATCATATTCAGAATGAATTTTCTGCATTAAAAAATAATATCATTTGTTAGAAAAAAATGTGCAATAAAGAGGAAAATAAAAAAAATCATAAAAAAAATTTTGAAAATGATAAACTGTAAAAACATATCTCGTACTGTCACACATTTTTTCATTCAGTACCAGACTTTTTAAATATTCAATTTAAATACTGAACTTTTTAACTATCTAATTACCGTACTATAAACTTAATAAAAAACAATTAACATGAAATTTGTATATAAAAACAAATTATGTGTCATACATATTTATGCAAATTTAAAATTCTAGCTAAAAAGTTTACTCTGAATCCAATTCTCTCAAATTGTCATACTACTTGCTTCTTTCTTTAAATTGTTAGTAATGAAAGTGATTAATTAAGAATTTCGATTTTAAGTGAATTTGCCAAATGTATAATAATTTGAAATATATTTGTATATTTTTCAATTTGAAAAAAAATATTCAAAATAATTAAAGCAGCAGCAATTAATGTAGCGGGAGCTGCTGCAAAGAATTGAGAAGAGGAAGACGACGACGGAGAGAGAGGCGGGGGTTCTCGTCTGTGTTTTTGTTTGTTTTTCCGACTGTCGCCGGACAGCTGACTTTCTTTCTTTCTTCTCCCAACCGATCTGCAACTCTCTCCCTCTCTCAACCCTCGTTTGCTCTCATTTTCATTCGCCATTTCATTCTTCTTCCAGAATTTCAATCGCATTCCGTTTTCCGTTGATCTGCCTCGCGCTGCAGGTTGGTCGGAACATGCAATTTTATGGTTCCCTAATCTTCTGCATTTTCAAATTACTGAATTTTGACTAATCGCAATCGCACGACGAGATCGTGTGCGGGGTATATAATGCTAGCAGCCGATTAGACGCGTTTTTGCTCCCCTGAAATGATTTGGATCTCCGATCAGATTCATTCCGATTTCGATGTTTCGGATTTATATTAATTTTTAAAAAGTTGCTTTGTGATCTGATCATTTGCTTTTGGTTTCAACTTGAAGGTTAACATTTTCTGGCGTTTGGCTGTTGTGATTGCAAGTGAAACTGTGTTTGTAAACTGATTGAAGTATTGATAGAAGCGAATAAGTTGTGGTGGGGGGTTTTTGGTTTCTTGATCCAATCTGAACTGGAGCACCAGGCTGACTTTATTTTTAAAGTCTGAACTTGGGTTGCAGTGGGTTGGTTTGAGGTGAAATCGAAAAGGGATGGCAAAGGGCAGAATAAGGGCTCGGCTCCGGCGGAGCCATCTTTACACATTCTCATGTCTGAAGCCTGCAACTCTTGAGCCTGAAGAGCCTCATTCCTTGCAAGGACCAGGTTTCTCACGGGTTGTGCACTGTAACCAGCCGCGTCTGCATACCAAGAAGCCTCTGAATTACCCCTCAAACTACATAAGCACCACAAAATACAATGTCATTACCTTTTTGCCTAAGGCCATATTTGAGCAGTTCATACGAGTCGCCAACATATACTTTCTCATTGCTGCAGCTATATCGTTTACATCAATTTCACCTTTCTCGCCTCTTAGTATGGCTGCTCCTTTGGCTCTTGTGGTTGGCCTAAGTATATTGAAAGAAGGTGTGGAGGACTGGCGCAGGTTTATGCAGGACATGGACGTTAATAAGAGGAAGTCGATAATTCATAAAGGAGATGGAATCGTTGGGTCCAAGCAATGGCAGCATATTAAGGTAGGAGATGTGGTCAAAGTTGAGAAGGACCAATTCTTTCCTGCAGATTTGCTTCTTTTATCCTCATGTTATGAGGATGGGATCTGTTATGTTGAAACTATGAACTTAGATGGTGAGACAAACTTGAAGGTGAAAAAGGCTTTGGAAATCACAATGCCTTTGGATGATGACGAGTCTCTCAAGGATTTCACTGCAACAATCAGATGTGAAGATCCGAATCCCAGTTTGTATACATTTGTTGGTAACTTGGAGTATGATCGTCAGGTTTTTCCTGTTGATCCATCCCAGATTCTTCTGAGAGATTCAAAGCTTAGGAATACGGCTTACATTTATGGAGTGGTGATTTTCACTGGTCATGATAGCAAAGTCATGCAAAATGCCACACAGTCTCCCTCTAAAAGAAGCACAATAGAGAAGAAAATGGACAAAATTATTTACTTACTTTTCAGCGTACTCATACTGATATCAGTTATCAGCTCAATAGGGTTTGCAGCGAAGACAAGGTACGAGACGCCAGACTGGTGGTACTTACAACCCAATAATACTGAGTCGCAGTTTGATCCCAAAAAGCCTCTTACTGCGGGTCTTTTGCATTTAGTCACTGCTCTTATGCTCTATGGATATTTGATACCAATCTCACTCTATGTCTCAATCGAGGTTGTGAAACTCCTTCAGGCAAATTTTATAAACCAGGACTTGCACATGTACGATAAAGAGACTGGCACACCTGCTAATGCGCGGACATCAAATTTGAATGAGGAGTTAGGCCAGGTTGACACTATCCTCTCTGATAAAACTGGCACTCTTACATGCAATCAAATGGATTTTATCAAGTGTTCCATCGCTGGTAGAGCATATGGTGTGGGTGCCAGTGAAGTTGAATTAGCTGCAGCAAAACAAATGGCACAAGACTACGATGAAAAAAGTCCCAGGAACTCTGGTTCTCCAGCATATAGGAATTCAGAGGGTTCAGAGGTAGAATTAGAGACAATCATTTCTTCTGAATATGGGAGGAGTCAGAAACCGCCAATTAAGGGATTTAATTTTGAGGACAGCCGTTTGATGGGTGGAAACTGGATTAATGAGCCTGATCCTGAAGTCATTTCTTTGTTTTTCCGTATATTGGCAGTCTGCCATACAGCCATTCCTGAGGAAAGTAAGGAGACTGGTGGATTTACATACGAGGCAGAATCACCTGATGAAGGAGCCTTTCTTGTTGCTGCTAGGGAATTTGGATTTGAGTTTTGTAAAAGAACCCAAGGCAGTGTGTTTGTCCGTGAAACCAGTGACGAGTCTAGGGAACCCATTGAAAGGTTATTACTATCTAGTTCATCAAGTTTGATTGGTTTATGTCAATCTGGCTCTTACATGATATCAGTCTTTCAAAATATGACCAGGGAGTACAAAATTCTCAATGTCTTGGAATTTACTAGCAAAAGAAAAAGGATGACTGTAATCATGCAGGACAAGGAGGGGCAAATTTTTGTCTTATGCAAGGGTGCAGACAGGTTAGCGTTCTGATGATCATATCTTTTTTCTCCCTGCACAGATGTGCATTTATTCGGTAATATGTTAGCCAAAACCTTAGTAATATCAATACACATATGCAATCCTCTGTTCATTTCAACAAATTATCTACACTAATTTCCACCATTTTAAGTTACAACAATCTTGAAAACAAACGTTAGAACCCGTTAGCTAGTTATAAGTGTCCTTTGTTGTTTTTGGATACATCAGATTGTTCTTTTGAAGGAGTCACCACACAGATGAATATTTTTTTAACTTCAAACATCGTTACGAACTAACATCAAGCTAATTAGCGCGAGTAAACGTAGTGATGGTCTAAAACATCTTGCCAAGAGAGTTTAAAAAAACATATATTGAATGAGCCACAGCCCACAAATAGCATCTAGTTTTTAATCTCTTTTAGAAGGGAATCATTTTGCTCGTCTCCATCCTCTGAATATATGCGGATGCAATTGTTGAAGTGGCTTCAGCCTTTTCCATTAATGAATATTCATGATGCAATGCTTTGCTCGTCTCCACCCTCTGAATATATGCGGATGCAATTGTTGAAGTGGCTTCAACCTTTTCCATTAATGAATATTCATGATGCAATGCTTTGTTCCACCATATTAATCATGCAGCATAATTTTTGACCGCCTGTCTAAGAATGGAAGACAGTACGAACAAGTTACTGCCAAGCATTTAAACGAATACGGGGAAGCTGGTTTGCGTACATTAGCACTTGCATACAAAAAACTTAAGGAGCCTGATTATGTTGCATGGAACAATGAGTACAATAAAGCGCGAACTGCTATAGGGGGTGACAGGGAAGCCATGCTAGAGCAGATATCAGAACTGATGGAAAAGGATTTAATCCTAGTGGGTGCAACTGCAGTTGAGGACAAACTTCAAAAAGGAGTAAGCAGAATTTTTGTTCTCTCTTTTTTATATATTGAAATATAATTGCATAATGGTATTATTCTCAGAGAAACTATAACGGCGTAATAAATATACAAAAGTGAATATAGCATCAGCAACTGTACCGAATATTTATCTGGGTCACTTCCGAGAAGCTCAGTTGCCATCTTGAAACACTAAGGAAATATATATGAAGTGAACTTCAACGACTGAGCAAATAAAAAATAATCTATTATTATGAGAATCGCTGTATTGGGTAACAATCCAAAAATATGGAGGTTGGTTCTGTGAGTTTCAATGTGATTTCTTCTGTTATTCTTGGTAGGTGCCTCAGTGCATTGACAAATTAGCACAAGCTGGTCTAAAGATTTGGGTTCTTACTGGAGATAAGATGGAAACTGCAATTAATATAGGGTATTTGATTGACACATTTCCAGCAGAGCTGTTCCTTTTACCAATGAAAGTTAAACTAAGAAATCAGTCAAACAAGAAAAAACTGATATTTGACCTTTGGTTTTGTTGTTACAGATTTGCATGCAGTCTGCTCCGGCAAGGCATGAAGCAGATATGCATAACAATGATCACTGAAACTAAGAACCAGGATGCAAAAAAGGTAGATTTCAGAAGTTAAAAAGTCAGTGTTGGAGTCCGTAACAGGAAATTGATTTCATCATTTTTAGGATGTTTGGGTGTTGGTTACTGATCAGGCCGTGAAAGAGAACATTACCATGCAAATCACCAACGCCTCTCGAATGATTAAGCTAGAAAAGGACCCTCATGCTGCATTTGCATTAATCATAGACGGGAAAACGCTGAGTCATGCTTTGGAGGATGATATCAAACATCAGTTTCTGGACTTGGCCGTTAATTGTGCTTCTGTGATATGCTGCCGGGTTTCCCCCAAGCAGAAGGCACTGGTAGGATGTTTGTTTTTTCATAGCTGCAGACATGTTAATTTTTTTTTTGTTCTCAATTTGATAAATTTATAATTGCTAGGTTACAAGACTTGTAAAGGAAGGAACAGGGAAGACCACCCTTGCCATTGGAGATGGGGCAAATGATGTGGGAATGATTCAAGAAGCTGATATTGGTATAGGAATAAGTGGAGTTGAGGGAATGCAGGTTACTTGCCCTTTTTAGAGCCTTCTATGTTCTTTGCATGTCTATGGTTACCCAAGAAGTGGCAAAAATTAATTAGGTGTTTTGATCAGCTTCCTTAAATGATAATTGCTTAATAAGTTGGGATCAATGAAAAATAAAAGACTTGAGTTGTACATCAGTAATTTTGTTTAGATGATCCTCATATAGCTATTTTACTTCAGATAACAAATTAATATGGATCACTGTTTCCACAGGCAGTAATGGCTAGTGATTTTTCCATAGCTCAGTTCAGATTTTTGGAGAGGCTCTTGGTAGTCCATGGGCATTGGTGCTACAAGAGAATAGCACAGATGGTAATCTTAAATAGGCTTTATGCTGCATATATGTTGTATCTGTGTAGCCTCTATAGTATATAGTCATAACCTGGAAAAAGTATGTAACTACAATCATCTGTTTGCAGATATGCTATTTCTTCTATAAAAATATAGCATTCGGACTCACGATGTTCTACTTCGAAGCATTTGCGGGATTCTCTGGGCAATCAATCTACAACGATTGGTACATGATAATTTTCAATGTCCTCCTTACATCGCTGCCGGTTATCTCCTTAGGAGCTTTTGAACAAGATGTTTCTTCTGAAGTCTGCTTACAGGTAATAGCCATTCTGCCATGATTTACTTCAAAATGCATTAGTCAAATATATCGTAGTAGAGTTAGGATTGATATTGATATTATTTTCATGGCTTTGATTTATCATTATCTTAATGCATTCATTTGACATTGTCTCTGCAGTTCCCGGCATTATATCAGCAGGGACCCAAGAATTTGTTCTTTGACTGGTATAGGATTATTGGGTGGATGTGCAACGGTCTATATTGTTCCCTTGTTATATTCTTCCTCAACATGTTTATCTTTTACCTCCAACCTTTCGACCCAGAAGGCCAAACCCCAGACATGGCTACGATAGGCACCACAATGTTCACTTGCATAGTTTGGGTTGTTAACTGCCAAATTGCTCTAACAATGAGCCACTTCACATGGATCCAGCATGCCTTTGTTTGGGGAAGCATTGTATCGTGGTACTTATTCCTCATGCTCTACGGATATTTGCCTTCAGATATATCGGGAAATGCCTACAAAGTTTTTGTGGAAGAACTTTCTCCTGCGCCTGTTTTCTGGAGCACCACCCTGTTAGTGACCCTTGTTTCGAATCTCCCATACATTTTCCACATATCCTTCCAAAGAAGTTTCCACCCCATGGATCATCACATCATTCAAGAAATCAAGTATTGCAAGAAGGATGTTGAGGATCGACGCATGTGGACAAGAGAAAGATCCAAAGCAAGGCAGAAAACAAAGATTGGGTTCACAGCAAGAGTTGATGCTAAGATAAGGCAGCTAAAAGGCAGGCTGCAGAAGAGATATTCAATTTCAGCACCGCCCACTCCAAGTGCCTCTGACTGATCACTAATCACTGATCACATTTTCTTTCCTTCTTAGTTTCTGAACCCCAATTCTTTGCATAGTGCCTCACATAGAAATATAGCTGTGCTAACGTCAATTCTCTTCTGTTTTTTTGTTAGTGGGAAGTTGAAGGTGCTGTTTATAGAAGGGACTGGAGGCATTAGAACCTCTTGTTGTATGTACAACGTTGAATTGTATATTAAAGATGAGTTACTGTTGATAGGAATTTAAATGATTCATCTCTTAAGTGCTAAACGAAGTATGACAGAAAGTAATAATCATCCAAAATTGCAAGTCCGCTTCGACCTTTGGTGGCAGTAATTCTTCAGAAAAAAAAATCATTAGAAATCGTCAGTGCAAAATTGACGAAATTGTGCTCTGAGGAGTAAATAAACTCCGAATTGATTGATGAACTCAAGTAACAGAATGAAATTCAGAGAGAAATAGACTTATATACAACTGAAAAGGAGGAGGAGGAGAGGGGAAGAAGAGAAACTGAACAGAAGGAAACGACGTCGTTTTGCAAAGGCGCAAACTTCATTTTGAGACTAGACGACGTCGTTCCTCAAGGCTGAGTCAGTAATTCGTTCTCCAAGCGACGCCGTTTTGCAACAGCGCCAGACTCCTTTTTTCTCAGCTTGAAATGCACAGATCGACTGTGCATTGCCGATCCTCCATCATCGCCCGCATCAGCTCCAACGCTAACAACCTTAGCTGCCATAGATGACTTCAGTTCGGTTCGATTTGATTCAATTCATCAGTTCATCGATTTTTATTTACACTCATACATGAGATTCCAAACTATTTTTGTCTCAAAGGAGCTAAATTGGGGCTTCACCTTTGATTTTCCCTAATGCAGATCAAAATCTGTTAAGGAAAGTTTACTCTCCACTAATTTACGGTGTCAAGAAAAACTAATGATTCTTCCTTTATTTGGTAACAGTAGTAGTTGTGAATGCAATTAGATAAAGGGTGATAGTTCGGACTGCTTTAGATTTTTTTTCTTTTCATAAATTTATTTAACAGAAATAGTTAAATGAACTCTAAACCACCATAACTTTTCTAATTATTATCCAAACTATCAGGATTGTCTTAAAGAATAAAAGAAAAGAAATTTTGGAACTAATTTGTAAAATAAAATTGGCGGACTACAAAACGTATCATAAACTACCACACGTTTTCAAATCTATTACTGAACTCTTTAATTTCTCAATTTCAGTACTCTGCACTGAAATGTAAAATTAATCTTACACCGTAGCCCCACCATTTATTTGAAACTTCTACTCATAATCACCGTTTACGGAAAGAAAACGGCTAATCGACGACTAATCGACTTCAACCGATTATAATTCATCTCTCTCTTAATTCCGACATCGGTGTAAGAGGATAGCTAATCGACTCCAACTGGTAAAGCATGGCTAATCGATTTCAACTGATAAAGCATAGATTTTGCAGTTTTAGCAAATTAGAGTTGATTGTTTGGAGATTTTGATGGCAGAATTAGGTTAGAGTTTGATGCGAGGGTGAACTCAGCCGAGCAGAAGGGTGGGGTGTCTAGGGAATTTGATGGTGAGTTAGTTTGTTTTTGTTCTTGATAATGTGCAAACGTTGGAGAGTGTAATTTGGATTCTGTAGATGTTATGATATGGAATGAGCTATTGAGGGATGATATGGTGGTCGGTGATGAAGATGATGAGTAATTTATTCTTGGAGACATTCCATACATTGATTTTCTATTGGAGAAGTTGGAGGGAGCAAGGCCATCTGATTGAGGTGAGGACTTGCAAGACCTAATTGATCAAAAGAATTACCTCAAATCAAAATCATGTAGAAGCACATTTTAGGGCGGGGCGTTATGACTGATTTTGCATTTGTTTGTCAACATTGGTCAATGTAAACTCAAGGCTGTGTTTGGTTTAGGGAAAGTTGTAGGGAAAAAAATTTGATGGAAAGTGAAATCCATCATGAATTCCATCTTTTTTTTTGTTTGGTTTAGAATGAAAATTTTGAAGGAAAATTTCAAAACTCCTTTTAATTTACCTTAATTTTCCTCCTAACTTTCCACATTATTTTCTTTCCCTCATATTTTTCATCTAAATCAAAACATTGGATTTTACCAATTTTCCTTCACATTTTCCTTTTCACCAAATTTTCCCTAAACCAAACACACCCTAAGGTTGTGTTTGGTTCAGGGGAATTGAGGGAAAGGAAAATTTGATGGAAAATTATAATGAATCGTTTGTTTGGTTTAGAAAAAATTAGGGATGACAAACTAAATGGAAAGTTAGATGGAAAATATGATGGAAAATTTGTTTAAATTAAAAAATATTTTAATACTTTCTACAAAATTTTACATCTCAAACCAAACCAAGGCAAAAATAAAATGGATTTTTTGAGGGATTCATTTTCCCTCTAACATTCCTTTTTCCTCTTACTTTCCTCAAACCAAACACAGCCTAAGGGAATGGTGAAACATGTTCGGATTGAAGTGCAACAAAGAATGATAGGTTTGGAAAAAAAATTCCACACTGCAGGAGAATGTACGTAATGGAAAATTTAGCCATTGTTTACTTTATGCGTATCTTCAAATTTGTTTACTATCACGAGCATCACATTATTTATGATTTTCTTTTTTTTTTCCCTGTCATGGCTAATATAGGGATAGAGCCATTTGGTTCATCTCCTATGTACCAATGTTTGAGGGTAAAGTGCTTCAGATTTGTTTCCTTTTGTTTTATTTTATTTTTCTTGATACAATGACTATTGTTAAAGTTTTAAGCTTCTGGTTTCCAAATTTTACTGGAAGTTAGTGTTGGTTGAGGATTGAGATTTCAGTAGTGTGAGATCAACTGTTGCAGCTCTAAAGATTCCAGAATCATATGTTTCCATTGTACTGAAATGACAATTGAGATGTTGTCTATGGCCAAAAGTGTGAGGACTAGCAAGTCATCTCCTTTCAGCACTAGTAATGGTCACGATGAATCAAGTTCACACAACTCTATTTCTATTGCCAAAAGCTTGAAAAAGTTTATATCGGACAGTGTCATGGATTGATGTAACTGGAACAATGATTATAATGTAAAATCATAGAATAAACAGTAGTAACATTTAGATAGGAGAATGTACAAAATGTTTCCTGTAGTGCGTTTGTGAAGGTTGAGAATGTACATAATGTGTTTGTAATATTCCTGATTTTTAGTTCCAAACTTAGATTTATATTCTTATAAAAACATGTCTTCTCATTAAAGAAACTATCTCTTTTTCACCATAGGACAATCCTCATCACTTGAATCAATATCAGTGAATAGCTCATCAGAATCAACATTTTTTCAAAGAAAATTTTGCCTACATCTCCAGTTCTGTGACAATCCATAACCATCAACCCCACCTCTAAACTTTTCCAGACTTGAGCAATACCATCTTCTTTGCAAAATAAATCATGTTTGTCGAACTCAAGCTCTAGATAAGAAAAATTTGTCAATTCATTACTAGTGTCATCTTCGTTGTTATACTCTTCTGCGTTTCATCGCAAATTTCTTCACTGACATGCTAAGCACTTGCATATTCAGATTGCTTAAAGATGTTGAACTGTTCTTCCGACACATTGTAAAGCAATTCGAAACAAAACTCATCCACTGAGTATTAACAATCTGGACTGACCCATTACCACCCCAGCATCCCCCACACATGCCTCTGTTTCAGTTGGAGCATTGGCGTTATCATAATTTGATTCTGACATTGAAACTAAATCACTCTGATCCATTCCCGCATTACAGTATCCTTCACTCGCGGCTGATAGTGGCATCTATGTTCTGATTCGATTCATCTCATACTTATTTGTGATTGTTGATTTTGAAATTTTAATAAGTTGCAGAACTATAGAAACAATATAGAAGTATGTTAGAGTTTCGTGGAAACGAAAAGTTTGTTGCATTAAATTGATTCTTTCAATTAAGTTCAGAAATTGAATAATTAAAAAAATTGGATAATGGATATGAAAATTTATGATAGTTTGGGGTATGTATTTGTAGTTGGAAAAAAACCCTAAAGAGACCCCAAACTACCAGCACTTAACTAATTGCGGTGCGAACTACGATCGTTACCGAATAAGATGCAAACCGTTAATTTTTTCACACCGTCAATTCAGAATAAACATAATTAAGAGACCTGGTCAAAAAAATAAAAAATGGGGATCCACAAAATTCTCAACCCCTCATCTTCTCGTGCCCTATCTTTCTTTAGCTCCTGCTCTCTCGGGCGTGATTTAAGAGGGGTGGTGAGACAGCGGAGTTAATGAAGAGCAGAGATGATTAGCGGAAGAGGGGTCACGAACTGAAGTCGTGATTGAAGAGACGGTGCGGTTTTATAGTGATTGATATTAGAGATTTCTTAATGGAGGGATTGCAGATCTTCCTCACCATTCACCACCTTCCAAAAATTTCACGGCATGTTTTCATTTTTGAATTAGCCCCTGATTTGCATTTAAGTACTAAGTATTGAGGTGAATTGGCAAAGATAGCTTGTAGGTTTAGGGAGGTTCATAGAGATAGTCAGGGGAGGAGAAAGAGGACTATGTCACCAATTTGGCAAAAAAACTCAATTTGGGGAAAAAAGCTTAACTTTTTACCTATGTCACAAAGATAGCAATGAAGACTCAATTTGAGATAGCTCAAATTGGCAAAGAAGGACCGTGTCAAAGATATAGTGAGAGGCGGAGAAGGACCGATTTGACAAAAAAATCTCAAATGACTATGTCACCATTGCTCTCAACGCGATATAAATGCACTCATGAAATTAGACCGAGGAGGAGGAATTACGTCCCTTTGATGAATACAACAGTAAGAAAGATGCTAATTTGATGTTGATATTTTGTGGGGACAGTGTGAGATCATAGTTGATGTTACAAGAGAAGAAAGTCTACTCTCATCCCATCGGGAGGTAAGGAGTCATTCCCTCTCCCCATTACGGTGTCATCAGGCACGTAAAAAAGGAGTTCGGCGAACTCAATACTGAGATGGTGCAACAAGGGGAGATGAGAAGGCAGATTCGTTCGTGGAGGCAGGAGGGCAGACAACGATGGAGCATGAGCCGAAGAAGATTGACCATGAGGAGATGAGAAGATGAAGTTTCTGTAGAGTCCACGTGTTTTTTATTTTTATTTTAATAAAGAGATGTTCTGAACTAACAGAGTTAAAATAATCTACCGGTTTGCACCTTATTTGATAATGACAGTAGTTCGGACCGTAATTGAATAAGAGGTGATAATTCGGAACCTCTTCAGGATTTTTTTACTTTATAGTTTACACAATAAAATTAACAGTTGCACTCTTGAACCGATATTATTATATGAATTAGACTTCTTTTTTTGCAAAAGGGTGCTTGCATTAAAAAAGGAGAATATACATGGAAAAGTTTTGGGGATAAACTGAGAGGCTAAAAAACAAGAGAACAACTAAGAATAGCTATACAAGAAGGTGGTTCAAGTTAATGTTTGCTGTCCAGGAAAGGTTGAACTCTGTACGCTGGATGGAATTGATGCAGTTCAGCTTCAAGAGACTGTCCATTTTAGCCAAATGAAAAATACTTTGCCGATTGAATGTATTCCCCTTGAAGGTCACAGCATTTCTGACAATTCCAGATGTTATAAGCGCCTGCTGCTATAAATAGAAAACTGACAATTCTCAATTCTTTGGGAAACTAAAGGAGGAGGATTTATATTAAATCAATCATAATTATCAATAAATTTAATAAAATCAATTATATTAAATCAATCATGTTATTCAATCTTAAACAACATCCTAATCATTTTTTGTCAGTTCAAATAATTCAGACCATAAACGCGGTAATAGTATTTATTTTATTTTACTTTTTCCCCTAAAGTTTCTTTGATTATATTAGTTCAAATGATAGAATTGTTGATTCCCTCTTGGTTGAATGAAGCTTGGGCTCAGTTTGGTTGATAGATTTTTTGTTTAAATTGGGCTTTCTCTCTTAATCGTCAAATTTGCTCCTGCAGCAAAAATGAAAAGCTGCATCCAACTTTTTCTTTAATTCGCTCACGATGCTCTTCCACGCCTCCTTTTATTCGCTTGCGTTGATACTCTCGGCTCCGAAGTCGCAACTTTGAAGCGAGAGTCGATAGCGCAGATGGACGTCAGACTCGATTCTGCGCTATCAGGAAGCCCCGTGTTCGTGTCGCCGCCCAAATGGACCAAATCATCACTCTTCGTCACCCAAAACCCTAAACAGTTACTGTCTTGTTGTTCCTTGCAGCTGTGTAATCTGCGGCGCCCCAGTAGATTCAGTAGGTTTTATATCGGTTGCGGCAAATATGGAGATATTTTCAGCTCCAGATTTCGCCCAAATAGCTGTCTGGTTTCTCGGACGGATGGGGCTGGATTGATGGCTAGCTATGGTGGGAGTTCGGGCCAGGAAGAAGAGCAGGTTTCGGGTTTAGGAGTGTTGCTGAATAGGGGTTTGGTTTTGGGTGTTTTGGTTTGTGGGTTTTTTGTTTTGAGGTGTAACAAGGTGTTGGCAGTTGAGGGTCTGGTCAGTGCTGGGAATCAGGTTTTGGAGCAAGGCCTGGTTTCACTGAGAAATGCTTGGCCGAAAATGTCGCAGGTGCTTATTGTGTTTAAAGAGCAGGGCATGATTTTGGCTGCATTGCTGGGTCTCTCAGCATTCTTCTCAATGGCAGAGACTTCAATAACTACTTTATGGCCTTGGAAGGTATTGCATTTGTCTTTACAGGCATGCAGCGGTGGATTTTGTACATCATGCTTACAATTCTCATTGATCTTTTTTCTTATTCTTAAAGATATAACAGTTGAATCATGACAATGAGTATAAGTGCCACGATAAATAAACTGGCCATCAGATGGATAGAACGTATATTGCAGTGGTTAATCACTTGCCATTTCGAACATGTAATTTCTTTAGAGTTTGTTGCACAAAAGTACCTGATTGGATAAAGTTCTTTCCATAAGCCGACAGTCCATCATGATCAACGGTTTTTGTTAACATTTTGTCCAACTAGTAGCCTGCAGATGACCAAGCACACAGCTCTTTTGCTGTACAAATTCATAAAGCTGGTTGGTATCTAATTTGTCAGTGGTAGCAACATGAGTTGGACATCCACTATCAAGCTCCTTTCATTAAGTTAGTTGGTAGCTTTGTTTAGAAGCGCTCCACATTTCGAGCGACTAAATTCAAATCAATTTCTAGCGGCTGTAAAGACACTGTTATCGTCACTACTATTTTTGTAACCCTTCTCTCTCCTAGCATGGTGAGATAGTTTCTTTTCTGCCGAATGTAACAGGTGCGCGAGTTAGCTGAGAAAGAGCCTGAAAATGGGGTTTTCAGAATGCTTAACAAGGATGTTACACGGTTTTTGACAACTATATTAATTGGAACAACGTACTGCCTTTATCAATGATCTCAACTATTATGTATACATCACTGAGCAAGTGATTCCTTTATTAACATCTTGACTGAATCTCTACTATCTCTCTTCAAATTCATAGTGTTGTGAACATTGGAGCTACTGCATTAGTAACAGAGGCTGCAACAACCATCTTTGGAGAAGCTGGTATCAGCGCCGCCACGGGAGTGATGACGGTAGGTCTTAAAATACTTATTACTCATGTGATGAAACAAATCAGTTGTAAATCTTCTAGATTCTATGCAGCAACAGTAAAACTTATACGTCTTTTTCTTCGTAAACGGCACCAGGTTGCTATTTTGCTACTTACTGAAATTACTCCCAAAAGCATTGCCGTTCATAACTCTGAAGAGGTTGCTAGATTCGTGGTAAGCTTATGAAATGCATGCTATCTATGCTGCAAAGAATCTCATTTTTGTCATTAGTGGTGCCTTGACAGTTGATAGTCGTGTTGCCTCTAGGTCAGGCCAGTGGCATGGCTGTCATTAGTGTTGTATCCGGTTGGACGTGTTGTTACATATCTCTCAATGGGAATGCTTAAGCTTCTTGGTCTCAAAGGAAGAAGGTGTGCACAATAAGAATTAGTGTTTTGTATTCTATTTATCAAAATTAACTGTGTTTTTATTCATGAACTTGGAATAGGACTACTTATTCTATCGTCTTTTAATCTTCAGTAAGGTATTTTGTCTTATTTTAATGCCCTGTGTATTAGTTTCAGATAAGAGACGTCACTTAAGAAATCATGTGAAGTGTTGCACTCAACAGAGCTCTTTTTGTGCGGATCCATATAGCATTAGTAGTAGGCAGAGTAATATCTGTTTATTCTGCTTTGTACATGAGTGGCGATGTGTATATGCTTGAAGTTTTTTGATTTTGCAATGCTTATACCTTGGTATTTGCAATTTAGTTTTTAAAGTTGCTTTATGAATACGTACATATTGTTTGTTTGTCCATGAAGATTTCTGCCATGCTTTTTAAAGTAATGTTCACTGGGAAAACATTCCATAATGCAGGCAGGATTTTGTTTATGTTTACATGTTTTTCTGAATGATTGTAGTGAGCCATATGTTACAGAGGATGAGTTAAAACTGATGCTGCGTGGAGCAGAGTCAAGCGGGACAATAGAGGAGGAAGAACAGGTACTAAATAAGACTCATTTTAAAATTGTATGATTAGGTTGTGTCAATGCTAGCTACTTGTCTGTTATAGAAATGTGTGACCACATATTTGCTTCATGACCTATAAAATCTCAAGTGTGAAAAGTTGCTTCATCGGAGCTTGAAATTGATTTTCTATTTTTTTCACTAGTGAAGTGCTTACTATTACACCATGGTAGTCATCTAATAGGTGATTATGTTAGTGGTTTTTTAACTGACCTTGATACGCTGGTATGCAAATATACAAGAAGACTGCAGTAAACCTTAGTTCAGGATCTCTTTACGAATTGCATATGCTAATCTCTTTACCACGTACCTTGGACTTCGTCATTGATAATGAAAATGTAGCTGGCACCTGTTTAGTTTCTATAGCTCATCTTGATGATGCATTTTAAACCTCCATACATGCATTCTGGATGTGCATTCTGGATGTCCCTGACAGTCACCAGACAATTTTTGTCTGCCAGTTGCTTGTAGTTTGATCATCTATGGTTTTAGAAGCAATGGTTCAAGTGATGTTTATTGCAGGATATGATAGAGAACGTTTTAGAAATCAAGGATACTCATGTTAGAGAAGTCATGACCCCTCTTGTTGATGTAGTGGCGATCGATGCTAGTGCCACACTCATCGATTTCCACACATTGTGGGTAACTCATCAATATTCAAGGTACATTGAACTATGATTCTACACATGAGGAAATGATGAATGATTTTATTGACTGTACTAGAATTGTTATGGTTTCTGTTTTTAGGGTACCTGTATTTGAACAGCGGGTTGATAATATAGTTGGTATCGCTTATGCAATGGATCTTCTGGACTATGTTCAGAAAGTGAGTTGTTTCATTATATTTTTCTGTATTTGGAGTCATCAATGATTCGGTTATGAATTATGATAATATTACTGGCCTCACAGTCTGCAGTTTTGAATCATGTTTCACTTTGAAGGGGGAACTCCTTGAAAGTTCACTGGTTGGTGAAATGGCTCAAAAACCTGCATACTTCGTGCCAGGTATCATTTTAGTTGTTCTTTCTTTTGTTTCTGTAATGTTCTTATGGAGCTTTTTGTGTCTTTATCTCATCCTTATTTAGGGAAAAAATGGTCTAGCCTCGGCCTCACATTGTTAACACTATTAGGGCCCCTTGAACCGTTTTGTACATTTCTTTTTGCAGATTCTATGTCAGTATGGAACCTGCTAAGAGAGTTTCGCATACGAAAGGTTCACATGGCTGTTGTTCTGAATGAATATGGTGGAACTGTTGGGGTATGTCGGCTTCACATCGACATTATTAGTTTGAATTTCTCTTAGGCAGGAAATTGAAGTGAATATATTTAAATTCGAATTGCTGTTGACACTTCAACATTTTTGTCTTCGAATCAAATTGACTAGTGACATGATGTAATAACAAGAAATCTGATAATTGTGCTCCTTAAGAACTAAGAATTGCTCATGAGTAGTTTACAATTTCTGGCGCATTAGTGTCTTGTTTTTGAATCTCATTCATGTCATGTACTATCCATGCAGATAGTTACATTGGAGGATGTTGTTGAGGAGATTGTTGGTGAAATTTTTGATGAGAATGATTCAAAGGTAAATTTTCTTTTCTTCAAAATATTTTATTTTCCATTTGACTTTTAAGCATGATTATTTCTTGTTCATTATGAGTCAAGTCCTAGTCATCGCTCAATCCTTCTCAAAGTTTGTTGAAAACATTATGATGCCTAGCCCGATAATTATTTCCCTTAAGATCATTCATGATTGAACATCATTAACGTTAGACAGGAACTGCAAATTACATTTTTTTCCACAATTGCAAGAGAGAGAAAAAAAGATGTCCCATTACACATGTGATCATTCAAACAAAAAGATTTCTTATGCCTATTTGCATTTAATGATCACAGATGGGTTACGTAGTTGACTTGTGTATCTCTTTCTACATCAAAATACTCATCAGCCATTACCTGACAGGAGGAAATTCAAAAAAAGACTGGCTATATTGTCATGCGAGCGGAGGGTGTATATGATGTGGATGCAAATACTTCAATCGATCAACTCTCTGAAGATCTTAATATTAAAATGCCTGAGGTAGCTTAATGAGAAGGAATTCCGATCTACAATGTTGTGTAAACTCGCATCATGCACGATTAGTTATATTTCCGCACAGTCAACTATCAGCCTCTTATGGTTATTTTATTTTTTGAAACAACTTGTCAAGATTCTAGATTCATCATTTTAAGACAAAAACCTATGTTTCGTTTCTTCTGTTGCTTATCATTAGTGGTTAATTTACTATTTCATTTACAGAAACTAGAGGCCAAGGATCATGCGTGTAGTGTCACAACACCTTATTTATTTTCTTCTTTGTGGGGACAATCTCACTTAATCATGATAGTGTTATCTCTGTGGTGTCTCCAAATTCATAACTTCAGTTTGGTGAAGCAGCATCTTTTTATGTATGCAGGGTCATCAGTATGAGACTGTATCAGGGTTTATCTGTGAAGCTTTTGGATACATCCCCAGGACAGGAGAGATCACTAAAGTGATTCTCGAAAAAGCAAATCGTGAGGAAAATGTTGATGATAAGGAATCCGACCGCCATGATCATGCTGATAAACATCAAGTTTTCAAACTTGAGGTACTATTCTGTGGCTGTCACCAACTATTCTGTCATTTTTCAATATGATACAAAGAAATGTATTTCTTGCGTGAGGGGTTTGTAACTGGTCGTGTTTGCCCTCGGGTTTTATCGGGTAGCTCGTCAATTTTTTCACTAGTGTTTTAGTCATTATTACTTTTAATACATGATTTATCGTAACTTTTGGACCCTGCTAATATAAAATATGTCAATAAAAAGTGATGTGGAACATTTGTTCAGGAACAGTTATGATAGATTGTGTAAGAGGGTGAGAGCAAACAATAGAAACCTGTCGGTACTGCATTTGGTAATGCATGGATTAACAGTTGAAAGGTTGCAAGTTATGAATGCTTAATCTGTAGTAGCCACTAGTGCAATGTTGATGAACATGGCCTGCAATGATGTGGTCTTCTTTTTGTGCAATCTTGAAATACAATCCTCCAAAATAGTTTGCAACTTGTGACAACTATATTCAAAATGTTGCTCATATAACAATTTGAGAATCTAGCTACAAGTCTACAACAGACTGATAGTAGATGCTATGCCATTCTCCTTAATGGCAACGATAGAGGTGATTGTATGTGAAGCTTACAAGTTTTGTTTATTAGTTCAGTTGCTATAAACCAAATGAAAGAGGAATTCCTTGAAATTCATGGATTGCAAATTTTGCGAACTTGCTATGTTATACCTTGTCTATTGCGCTCATGCAAGACAGACGTGAGAACACTTCATTATGAGCCCTTTTTAGTTAATATGCGTCTATGATGCAGATATTGGCAGGGAATGCGAGAAAGGTGAGTGCTTGCCGTTTTGAGCGTGTAAATGATGAAGCGGAGTTGGAGACCAAAGGCCTTGCACGTATAGTACCCAAAATCATGAGGAGGAAATGGAGCAGTGATGAAGAGGACTCCGACAAAGCTGATGATGATGAGGAGGAGGAGGAGCTTCTATACCTAAACAAACCTCAGAATAGTCTCTCGGATAGCCTAGTAATATCTGAACATGATGACAGTGACAACACTAAATAAAATTTGTTCCCTTTTTTATCATTACTTCATTCATTTAAAGGTGCATGGATAAAAGACACATGATTTGAAATTAAAAATTAGAAGTAAATCAACTAATGTTACAGATGAAGTGATGTGTCCACATCAGAGCCTTCGTCATCACCGTACATTTGTGTTGCTCTCATGCCAGCATTTGCATATGGCAGTGTGTTTGCATATTTCTGTGCCCCGTTAACTTGCAGGTTCTCAGCCCTCTGGTTTTGAGCAAAATTTTGAGCTGACAGCAGACTGTGAGGATACTCACTGCTGAAAGACAACCCTGATAGGTCATGGTACACACTATGGTTTCCCTTTGCTGATTCAGCTAGCGCTTTTAGCAGCTCTCTCTCCTTTCTCACTTCCCTAGCTCGTTGCAATTGCTTGAACCTTTCTTGCAGCAAGGCGATGGAGGAACTGCTAGAAGCTGAGTCGCTGGTTCTATCACCCATCAGATACTCTTGTCTCTTGACAATGGCGTACCTCAGGTAACCCTTGCTCACTTTATATGTGGTTCAAAAAGGAGCGACTGCTGATTTGAATTGGTACATGTAGTTCTGGGATGATGTAAGCGGAAAAGGCATGATTGTCCACTATGTTCCCCAAGTCCAACTAAAGAAAGGTATGTAACTAATACCAGGGAGTTATGCGCTTGGTGGTTGTGGATGTTGATAGAGGTACAAACTACAAAATCCGTTAAAGTAAAATGGTTGAGTGAGTGAGTCCAAAATGCATCCTTGGATCTACTCATTGCAAGTTTGCGAGAGGAAGTGATATCTCTGTTGGGTTTGGAGAAGGTTTTCACCTTTTTCGTGGGGTTACGACTTGTGAGGGAATAACTAGTTACCTGTGCACTTGATGCTGAGAAGAAGCAACATGTGCACATTCCCCACTTAAAGGGCTGTCGATATGCTTATTTTCTTTTCTTTTATGTAGGTTGTTTGGGTCTGGCTTGGCCTCAAATGACATTGATTTTATGCAAGACAGTGAATACTTGGATACTTCTGTGGTGGTTTTTGGTCGTTGGTTGCTTAGCGCACGTTTGGTACGTCGTATTACTTATACGTGTATTATTAATACATGTATAAATAATACCACCTATTGAGGAAGTATTATTAATACGGAATTCCAAGGTTAAATTTTCTCTCCCTGCATTATTAATACGTATTCTTATTTTGTACCAAACGCATGGTATTAATAATACAATCTCGTTCCTAATACATGTAACCAAACGAAGGCTTAGTGATTTTGTGCAGCAACACAGGTCACATTGTGTCATTGCCTCAAGTTCAAAATTCAAGTGCAGCAGGGATCACTACTGATCCTGGTCCTTTCTTCTGCATTGGGGTTAAGATGTTAAATGTGCAGATGGGCTGGACTGCCTGCAACCAGTATAATATTGTTGAGTGCGTTTCCTCAACTTGACAGCTCCGACTGTGATCTTCTCGAATTATTAGGTTGCAACTAGCAACAAGAGTGTTTGTGTGGTTGGTTGCCCACGGCAGCTCGAGACTCTTACTTGGCAATATTTTCATGTTGCCCAATTCAGACCAGCAACTTCTTGAGGAGAAAGCGGATGGAAAATGGAATGGGAAAAGGATTTCCAACCTGATCACAACTTCAGTAAAGGGGTTGAGGAATAAGTAAGTTCCTTTTCGATATTCATCAATGCCATGTTTGCATCCTAAAGAATTGGAAGATGATGCTTTGAATTCATAAGATTTGAATCTCTCTCGAACCAAAGCTGCGATTGATCAATCGAACGGTGCCACTATTCTGAGCAAGAGAATTGCAGTGAGCATGGAGAATTATATGTGATATCAAATAAAAAACATAGCAGCAGGTAAATCGATAATAGAGCAAATATGGAAGTGAAAACTATGTTGATTTCTAGAATCAGAGCATAGAATGTCCCCTCCACCCCGCCACAATCTACTCCTCCCTCCTACCCGGCCTTATCTCCTCTAACCCTCAGTTTCAAAAATGCATTCCTACGAATTAAAATTTTTGTATACCTATAACTGTCGTGTGTATTTTTGTATATATTTTGTGAATTTGGATAAAAATTGTATAACTTTTGAAATCGTTTATGTATAACTTTTTGTTTGAGTTATTGTATATAGATCTATGATAATTTTTATGTGTAGTTTCTATGGATTAGTACTTCTGCAACATTGTGCTCTTGTAACATGCATTTGGTCATCTAGCATTATATTATTTGGACGTGTTGGAAAGTAGTTTTAAATTTTTTAAAACTTGTTAAAAAAACTATATGCTCTTGTATGGAACTTGTTGGAACCCTTGGATGCTAGAATTTTTTTTATTACTGTTTACTTGCACATGAGCTTAACTTACACATTTATAAGTCGTATGTCATGTTCAAATTATAGCTCATTAATCATTTTTGTGAAACTACAGACATGCAATAAATATAAAGGGTTGGGAGAAAAAACCGTTCAATTTTTCTTACTCTTATTATGGTGAAACAATACTCTTCGGATAATTCGTCTAACCCAAGGATAGCTATTATGTCTTGAAGTTCTTTATAACGTTTGCAAAGTTTATTTATTTAACTCTTTGAGCAATCCTTTTGGCAGCTAATCCTTTTGATAGTACAATAATAACATCTAAGTGTGCAAATGTCATAAATTTTTTTTTTGTTATTGTATTATTTATTATTTTTGATGCTTTATTTGATTTTTTTTTGACATAATATTTTTTTTCTTTTACTTTTTTACTGTAAATGGACTAAAATCTAGAATTAATATACTGCGCTGGACATTCAAAAATGATCAAATTTTTTAGCAAAAGCATGCAAGAAAAGAGGACTTATACCACATACAATTAAGTAATTTGCTACCATATAATTTTTGGCATCAACAATTAATCACATAATCACTCATGGGTGAATTAATTAGAGCACCATTTACATGAGTGCTCTCGCTCGAAAATGGCGTCGTTTTACGTCATTTTAATTAAAACCCTATGCACTTCTTTAAATGAACAGTAAAAAAATAAAATAAATCCAAAAAATATAAAAAAAATATAAAAAAATATAAAAAATGAAATTGTAACAGAAAAGTCCAAATAAAAATTATTAATTGACAAATTTATATTTTTCTATTCATTAAAAATAGTTTATTCATCTGTTGAACATATTATCATATTTGATGAAGAGAGCAGCTCATATGATGAACATAACAACTCATTTGATGAATATAGTAGCTCATTTGATGAACATATTATCTGATGAACATATTATCAAATCTGATGAACACATACGCTTTTCTAATGAAGATATAATCTAATAAACGTAGCAGCTAATTTAAATGAACATATTTTCAAATCTTATAAATATATAACAGTTCATTTGATGAATATAACAACTCATCTGATGAATATATCGTCTCTTATGATGAATATAAAATGACTTGACTAAGTTATCTGATTCATGAAAGATGCCAAATGCGGTATTGATACGCCGATTGATTTATTTGACCAAGCGCCAAACGTAAAAATTATATATTCCAAGACAGGATATATGTCATATACTGAGAACAAATTTATTTTGAAAACAATGTATTTTTTTTGTAAAATCACATAGAAATGAATTTTCTTATCAAATTATTTTTTAAGAGCTAAATATAATTAATATAACCAACAATGTTCTCGTCCCGAAAAGATGCATGAAAAGTTTCTTGTTTCGAGTTAAAGTCTTCTTCAAGTGGCTTAGACCGATCATTTAGGGCCCTCAAAGAGTGCGTACACATAAACCTTTATATAGTTATATTTTATATAAATGATTTTATTATGTAAATAAAATTGAGATTTTTATTTTTTTTAATAAACATATACGTTCTAGTGTAAGACTTTAATACATTGAAATCCTTTACCTTTGATAGAAATCTTTTCCACCCAAAAATTTATTCAATTAAAGATGTTGAAGTATTATGTTACAAATTCTATGTTTATTTTAGGGGAAAAACCCAAAAGGGGCTCTAAACTATCACCGCTTACCCAATTGCGGTCAGAACTATCATAATTTTCAAAAAGAGTGCGATGAAAAAAAAATTAGACTGATTTTCTAAAATAAAATTTACTATTATATTCCAAACCTAATATTATTATAAGACTTAGATTTGTGTGCGAAAATTACATCGTTTGGTTATCAAAAGACTTCGTTTTATTTAAGTACACAAAATAATACAATTAATAAAAATAGTTATATTTAATGAGTCAAACTTAATATAACTTTTTAAATTAATTTAAAAAAATTCTTCTTGGTGCCCTATTTGTAAATTTTGAAATAGTTCTGCCCCCATTTTAGTATTTTTTTTGAAAAGAAAGTAACTCTTAGTTTTTTTTTAAAACGCTGCGTTGTATCACACGTTCAAACCCTAATAAGAAACCACCCTCACCGGCGGCGGCAGTGCTTTCATCTGTTTCCCAGCGGAACTCATCGCCGGCGCCAATCTCTTTCTTACTCTTCCGTTCTGTTATCGCTGGTTCTGTAGATTTCAGGTAACCACTGTCCTCCCTATTAGCTACTGACCCCCCTACTCGCTGTTCTTTGATTTCATAGAAGCTCAAATTTTGTAGCTACTAAGAAAAGTTGTTACTTTCCTAGCATGTGTGTGTATGGTCTGGGTTTCGTCATTGAGTGACATAATCGCAGACAGAGGCGGTTCATGAATTCAAATTCGGGGTTACGAAACAGTGTTCCGGTCTCCGGTCTGCAGCGCCTGACAAACGATAGAGAATTGGATAAATTCTTTGATGGTTACTAAGATTTGAGCTATGGCTTTTTTTTTAATACTTTTTTATTTATTTTGATGTAATATGTGCCGGATTTTGTCACAGTGAGATGTTTTGGGTTGGATTTGGACTATACAAGTTAGAACTTGGGTTGGATTTGAGGGTACAAAATTAAGATTAAGTATTTTAAAATTCAAAATTCTTTTTTATTATGATGAAAAGTCCTTTCGATTTGATTAGGGGGACGGTTGTACCCAATGTCAAAATGGTATGTTTCATTTTTAAAATCTGGCCTTACTCGATAATTTCAAGATAATCTGATTGGCATGCTTGCCATTTGTGTGTGCGTCTGTCTGTCATTCTTGGGCATGGGCAGGACCATTTGTATCTTCCATGTGTAGTTTCAATTTTCACCGGACGTCCCCGAAGGCATATTGTGTTCCATTGACATTGGGTGACTGCTAGTACAATGTACAACTGTTACGAAAGGGAGATATTTTGTGAGCAAGTCTGTCTGATGATACTAGCTGTTTCTTTTTTACGTGTGGAAACCACCAGCCGAATTGTGTTATTTGGGATGTGGATTCTTGCACAGTTCTGGGCTTGTTGATATCAAAGTGTGTATAGCGTGTTGGGTTTTCGTTCTTCACATTGACGATTGCTGAATCAAATTAGGGATGGATGTTTGATTTACTAACTGTGCCATTGGAATCTTAAGTTTTGATTTTTATTATGCAGCAGGCTGTGGTGAACATGTCAGAAACCAAAGTGAATTCGAATTTTAACAAGTCTACTGGGTTGCCAAGGAAACGTTTCTACCGAGCTCGGGCACACAGCAACCCCTTAAGCGACTCTCATTTCCCTGTTCCAACCTCTCCAATTCATGTTGATTATTCTCTGCATTATCCCCAAATATTTTCATCTGGCCAAGTTGGATCGGCCAGGAGGATTCAATTTGCTGACATTGGCTGTGGTTTTGGTGGACTTTTAATCACTCTTTCCACACTTTTCCCAGACACTCTGATGATTGGAATGGAACTCAGGGACAAGGTGACTGAATATGTGAAGGAACGAATCCTAGCGCTGCGAGTCTCAAATCCTGGTCAGTACCAGAACGTATCCGTGGTTCGAACAAACTCCATGAAATACATTCCCAACTATTTTGAGAAAGGACAGCTTTCAAAGATGTTCTTTTTGTTCCCTGATCCCCACTTCAAGGAAAAGAATCACAGACGTCGAGTCATCAGCCCGCACTTGCTGGACGAGTATGCTTATGCTCTTCAGGTCAATGGAATCATCTACACAATTACTGATGTCGAGGAACTTGGAGAGTGGATGAAAGCATGTTTGGAAGATCACCCTATGTTTGAACCCCTTACTGATGAAGAATTGAAGGCTGACCCGGTTGTTGGACTGCTAAGCAGCGCAACTGAGGAAGGCCAAAAGGTCGACAGAAATGGTGGACAAACCTTCCAAGCAGTCTTTAGACGCATCGGAATGGCTGACAGTGTCATTTAAAGATAACATGTAATATCATCCATGCTTTGATCCAATCACAGCTCCCTGTCCAGAAAGATTTTCAATTTTTGTTTTCCCAGAGCATCTTCGTTCGCAGTTACACCCAGGCTGCCACGCATATTCATGTTCGTACTTGTACTTTGTATTTTTGCAGCTCATCTGTTTATTTTCATTCATCTGATTGTAGTAAAAAGTAGCAGGCCGATCAAACTCAAGCTAAGCTATGCTGATTATTGTTGTAAGTTTACTTCTGGCTGTAAAATAAAAAAAATAAAGTATCTGACTTTTTTAAAAGAAATAAAAAAAATACAGTTGCTCACTGAGGGTTTTTATTTTTGACAATACATGTAAAATAAAAAATATACACTTGACATTACATGTAAGATAAAAATATATCCGAAACTTTGCGGATGAACCGACGGGTCACTTGGACATCAGGTGGTGGCACTGAGGTTACGAGAAAGCGAGGTAGAGAAACTAAATTTCAAACACTAAGACAAAACAGGGAAGAACTGCCCTCGGATTTCGAACAATCATATAATCTAACTTGGCGCCTGCGGGGCTCCTTACCGAGTCGCACGCTTCTATCTTCTCATTCATGTATCCCATCACCCCTGCAATAATCCTGCAAATGATCACTGCTCGCCTCACATTCACATTCCTCATTTTGGAGCTCACACTTCCTCCTCTGTCTCTGTGTAAGTCCTCACTGCTGCCACCGAATACAATCCCTTTCTTTTCATTGTACTCAAAACCTGTCCGAATCGTCCTGCAAACTCCACAACTGAACTCGTCACACAGATCACTTCTTTGAGGGCCGCAACATCTCATACTTGCGCAGTAGAATTGTAGCAACTCATTTCCGTCCACCAGCACTCGCGGGTGCCGGTCATCTTTCTTCTCCGTCTCCGCTCTCTTGATCACATGATCTCTGTGCTTCTCAAACCTCTTCAGCATGGCTACCGAGTTCTCGACCTTGAGCACCTGCCAAATGACAGGCACGGGCCTCTCCGAGTCCCTCACCGCTGCTTGGTATATCATCTCCACTATGTTTCGAGACTCATCCCCTTTGTTCAGCTCTGTCAAACATTAGTATCATTCATATCATGTGCTCACATCATCTCATCTTTAGAAACCTTAAGCAGACGATTTTAAATCTTACCCACAAAATGAGCGCTGGCCTCTCCATGCTCTGAAATCCTCCTCCTCGGCGCAGCTGCTACTGCTCGATCTGTGCGCTCGCTTCTTCTGCCAGCGCTCAGCTCACGACTGAGTCTTGTGCCACGCTTGACCCGATCTTCTTGGCTCAGGACCTCCACACTAGGCTTGCACACGCACTTGGCGCTCTCCCTCACAGACGCCCACACCCCCTGCATTTTTCGCATGTGAATCCCGTGTGGAGAGCTGAAGCACCGCATAGCTACAACATCTTTTTATTTTGCAGATTTCTCCATATCAATCCAAGACAAATACAAATTTGTACAAGATGCAGTTTTTAAGTGTATTTGTCAATATGTTACAGCTGCATTTATGTTGTGTATCAGTATGCAATTTGCTGGCAAAATGGCCTCTGGGAGGCACGCAGGCGAGTTTGAACTACAAGCCAAACACACACATGAAGTTGGAAGAAGCATAGAAACAAAATGTGTCTTGATGCCGCCATATATCTGATGGCTATTTCTCTCTGGATTTTTCTAGCATTATTCAGCATTCCAGTACTGCACACATGGACCCCAAATTTGTGATGTTGCCAGGAGGGATTTCTGCATAATGCAATGCAGAGACAATATGGCTCACGGACTTGAATGCGATCCAGTCAAAAGTGCCGACTCAAAGTGTATATAAATGCAATGTAGAAATATCATTTCAACATTTGCGTAAGTAAAAGGCTATGTTTATAGTTCATAATCAGTACTTAGCCTTACAAGAAGCTGCAGCTATCACTTTGTTCTCAAGGCAGCACTCGACCTGCAACAACGAAAATTCACAGCATCCCATGAAGCTGTAACCTGCAGCAAAGACACCAGCAGCCCCTCCTCATCTTAATCTTGGGCAAATTTTTATTTTTTTTAAATGAAAAATATAAATAAGACCGAATAGCCCGGTATATGGCATTACAAGGAGTGTTCATGTAGAGCTAGAAGGTGATGCCCACAAAAATGGTCTAAATGCCTACAGGAGATTTGAACCAAGACACTTGGTTTTAAAGACAGATACTTCATCATCTCATACAATACTCTTTTCGCAAATCTTGGACAAATCCAAGTCAGTATTGAATTCGAAGAGATTCCAGCAAAGAATCTTGAATCTTCTTGACAATAACCCAAAAAACATTTTAGGATCTTCACCCCCATCTATCTACACGTGCTGCTCCAACACCACTCTAGTCATAATAAAAAGGCAACATTAATCATAATAGTACAGCTTCTCTTGTTTAGAAGTACATTAGTTCCCCAACCCCAACCAATTACATCCTGCACTATTTTGGGCTTCTGCTGGAATTTCAGTAGCTCAGCAAACCTGCACCATAAACTGGCAGCCATATCTCCAAGTACAAAGAGGTGGTTTGAAATAGTGGCGGATCCAGAATTTTTTTTTCGGGATGCAAAATTACATAATTAAAATTTTGATTGAATTTCGGAGGACAAAATTAAAAATATAGTTGAATTTAAACATATAATTTTTTTTATATATATATAATTCTTTTTTATTTTTTTACATAGACACGGCCTATGGTTTGAATCCTCCTTTTTATTCGCAGAACAAATATAACTGGAGGCCAAAGCAATCCCCTTAGATTGGACAACTAAAGTCCACAGGCACAATATTGTGAAAAAGTTTCCACATCAAACAAGAAATTTTTGGAGGTGTCTGTGCGTGCCAAAACTTACTCGTACAAGCAATATAAACTATGGAAAAAAATATGTCAATATAAACATATTCATTTTTACATACGGAATAAACTAACATTTATGACTGAATAATTTAATTCAGAAAATTAAGTAAATCAAGTGGTTGTTAAACTTAGAGCTATAATCTCACTTTAAGCTATAGTTTATGCAACCAAATTAAAACTCTTTTACATTCAAAAGTAAAATAAATTTTTACTTGTGACAGTGGAGGACAATAAGTTACTACTAGTTATATTTGTCCCACATCATATACTCTGTTACTAGTTTTTATATTTTTAGTTGTAGCATGGGTCTAAACGTATATTCACGCTCAAAACCAAATTATTGAACTTTCTTTTGATTTTGAACAAGATGATTATCAATTTGATTTGAGTTATGAACTTATAACTTTTGATTCTTTAGCCAAATTTTTTAGAGCTTGCTTCTCAAATTATATATTATGAGCTTTTGGAGCTGCGAGGCTTGCACAAATAAAATTTATAAGCTTGATTTAAAATTTGGGGCCTCTCTCTTGTTGAGCGCCCTGCTGTGCGACCTCGGTGGTTGGCAAAGTGTTTAGCAAAATAGCTGTTTTCTCCGTCCTCTAATAATAGTTGTTTTAGATTAAATTGAGTGGAATAAGTAGATATTGATATTAGTTGTTGACACAAGTTAATATATACATATTTAATGTATTTTATACAATTTCCTGTGAAATGTAAATTTAGTGTATTATTACTAGAGTGGAATGATTACTTTTTGAGTTATGATGGAAGTAATTAATTTTTTACTTTTCATTATAAATGACAATATTAAATGTGTATTAGAATTGTAGAAATAAGTAAAAATAAATAAATAATTGTCAGTTAAGTAATAAGTAAAAGATGACTAATAAAGTATATGGAATGGAAACAATAACAAGACCCGTAAGCCTCCCGATTGTGAAATGTTTAACAAAATGGCAAATAAACTGTGAAAAAAGTAGCTCAAGGTTTAACAAGGCAAAAATTATGTCAGGACATCATATTGTCCAATCCAACAGCGGTTCCAAAGTTTTAATTATGAGATATGAAAAAATTAATTTGTCATCCTTGCTATTATAAGCGGTTCGCGTCATAGTTTCAGATTTCTTACCAATGACGAACAAATGACAAATATTTAAATGAAGTTGAGTTGGCTCTTGACTGAGTTGGGCACTAGAATTTGAGCTTTACGGCGCATGCGTAATTTTTTTTTCTATTTTAATATATTATTTTTATATATTTTGATGTATTATGGGTTGACTATATTGAGATGTTTTAGGTTGCATTTGATCATAAAAATTTAAAATCGGACTGGATTTGTAGTACAAAATTAAAATTTAAACTAAATTAAGAATATTACCTTTTTCTTTTTTATATGAATAAAAGTATTTTAGGTGGGATCTAGGGAGACGGCTGCGCCCGATATCTCCCAATGGATCTGGCCACTGCGATTGCCAAAATCGAATATTGAATGAATCCGAATCAAAGTCCTGAAGTCTATTTTTGTGTCTAGAAACCTTATGGATCAAACTTTTCTGCATCAGTCTTGTAGTTGGGGTCTTTTTCTATAGTGTACACGTTCGCAATAAATTTCATCTTCGTCATTATATAATAACGGTTGATGTTACAGCTATTAGTATTTTGTTTTGGGACTAGCACTGCTATGGGTGGATGAAGCCTTAGGGTTTCTTTGATCATTGCTCTCAAGTAGTACAACTCCTTAAGAGTACTTTCGTCTTTCATTTCCTTATCCTTGAATATTTATTTAAGTTGGTTAATTTTACATTGTCCCACACCGTCTATTAACTCATAAGATTGCATTCATAAATATAGTTAGACTCTCACACTCATTGTCAATTAATTTTAAGTGTGAAACCAATTATATTAACAATATACAAAAATGGTGCATTTGAACCAGCGAGGGATCCAGGATTTATTGTGCAGTGTCCATGATAATTGGTATTCTAGCAACTTGGTGCACATTTCATGCACACCTGTTACGTACTTTTTGTTTGATGTGGATGCTTAATCATGGACATTTGTGGGTGGCTAAGGGAACGTACGAATACACTACTTTAGTGGAACATGCTAAAAACTGCCAAATGATTTAATGTGCAACTGCCAAATGCATTCATGTAATAATAGGATGACCATAAAAGATGAAGAAGGGAAACAATTTTATTAAATATCAGTGGGGAATCAACCCTCAAGGTAGGGGCCGCAAGCAATTCAATATGAAAACCCTAATTTATGGTATATTTGTCAACTGTTCTATTTCATGAGAGGAAATGATTGATTACTACAGTGTTCCAAGTTCTCAGTGAATGTGTCGGATATATAAAACCGCTCTGCACCATTTATGTACTGTTTTGCGTTACCAGTTTTCAGATATGGAATAAGCTTGTTACTGTCTAATTCATTCATCCTATGAGCTGCCCAGTAGTCAGATCTGGAATAAGCCTGTTACTCCATTCATACTAAACCAAGATGTTTCAGGGTCCAACCTCAAGAATATTACCCGGTGGCGAAACTAGGAATTTTAGTTTGGGGTACAATTTTTTTTTAAAATTGACTGAGGTATAAAAATAAAAAAATATAACATTATTTAAGTTTAATTGGGGGTATACAAAATTTTTTAAGCTGAATGAGGATACAAAAATATGAAATATAATATTTTTAGATTTAATTGGGGATACAAAAATTAAAAATATATTATTTTTACACTGAATTATGACTGTTTGATTGGAACCTTGGTGGGGGCTGTCCCCACTATCCACCCAGTGTTACCGCCCCTGATATTACCAGAGATGCAAGTGAATCTTAAGGCATAAGCAGCATCAAAGTGTCATCCTTCTCAGGTCACCATCCATCTGTCTATCAGTTTGAGAACATAATTGCATTTCTTTGGATATTTTTTCTTCTGAAAATTGTAATTTGAAGTAGGGCGAAGCAGTGATTCACTATGTATCTTTCTATCATTGATAACTCATTTTTATTTATTTTTAGTGTTAAGAGCTACTAAAGGAGTAGCTTGTTGGAGCCACAAAAAAGCAGGTTGTTTATGTCCTCGCCAACCTCGAACTCTACTATTAAACGAGCTGCTCCTTTTTGTTCGAGCAGGTTGTATATTTGTAGCTCATCTGCTTTTTTTTCATTAATCTGATTGTTGTAAAATGTAGCAGGCCGATCAAACTCATGCTAAGCTATGCTGATTATTGTTGTAAGTATACTTCTGGCGTTTCACTGGCAACCTCTATATTGATTCCTCAGAGTCGTAAATCTTGTCTCTCCCATCTATTTCTGCAGACTAGGCGTGACAGTGGATCTTAATTCTTCCTACCCACACCACCCAATATATAAGACCCATCAACTCAGACCCGTTTCACTTATGTAAAGATCAAGACCCGATATTCTGTATGGTCGGTAAAAGCACCCTAAGATGCTTATGTTTAATGTTTCTTTTGGGTCTCAGCGAGCCATATTTCTTTATTAGAACCATCTTCACAAATAAACTTGTTCCACTAGTTTTAACTTCGTGTTCATTGCATGGTGAGCAGTGGTTTAAATTAATCGATTAGGTGAAAATTAATCGAAATGATTAGAAGAACGATTGTTAAAAGTTTTATATATTAACATATAATAATTAATTAAATATATATATATATTTAAAAATGTATATTTAAATTTTTTTTGAACAATTAATCGGTTAGGGGCTAATCACGCCGCCTAATGACTAATAGGAGACGCTTTTATAATTGTGGTGGTGAGTGTCAATCGGCTGAGTGTCCCAGCACCGGATTTTTTATAAAAATAAAGTATCTGATTTTTTTTAAAAATAAAATAAAGTTGCTCATAGAGGATTTTTATTTTTTTACATTACATATAAGATAAATACAAAGAAAATATACACATCACGTTACATGTAAGATAAACATTAAAAAAATATACACTTACCCAACCACGAGTATAAGGCTTCGAATCCGAAACTTTACCGACGACGAACGGGTCACTTGGACACCAGGTGGTGGCCACTAAGAGTACGAGAAAGCGAAGTCGGAGCAATTATATCTCAAACACTATGACAAAACAGGGAAGAACTGCCCTCAGATTTTGAACAATCAGATAATCTAGCTTGGCGCCTGCAGGGCTCCTTACCGAGTCGCACGCTTCTATCTTCTCATTCACGTACCCCATCACCCCTGCAATAGTCCTGCAAACGATCATTGCTCGCCTGACATTCACATTCCTCATTTTGGAGCTCACACTTCCTCCGATGTCTTTGTGTAAGTCCTCACTGTTGCCACTGAATATAATCCCTTTCTTTTCAATGTACTCCATTTCAAAACCTGTCCGAATTGTCTTGCAAACTCCACAGCTGAACTCATTACACAGATCACCTGTTTGAGGGCCACAACATCTCATACTTGTGCCGTAAAATTTTAGCAACTCATTTCCATCCACCAGCACTCGCGGGTGTCGGTCATCTTTTTTCTCTCTCTCTGCCCTCTTAATCACATGATCTCTGTGCGTCTCAAACCTCTCCAGCATGGCTACTGAGTTCTCAACCTTGAATACCTGCCAAATGACAGACATGGGTCTGTCCAAGTCCATCACCGTTGCTTGGTATATCATCTCCACTATGTTTCGAGACTCATCCCCTTTGTTCAACTCTGTCAAACAGTATCATTAATATCATGATCACATTATCTCATCTTTAGAAATCTTAAGCGGACGATTTTAAATCTTGTTAGAATTAATATCTAATTTTGATTCATGCACATATTGTTTTACAATTCCAATTAAAATTTACATATGGTGATGATTAGTGTGGTATTATGGTTGGAATTATTGGGTGAAATCCTTCTCACTTATCCTATTAAAGTTAAGAAGCTTAAGGGTGGTCAAGTGTTTATTAAGAAGGTTAAAGGTCTATAGTCTTTGTATAATTAAAATGCCCATATTAAGAGCATGAGGCTCAAGGGTCTATGAGAAATTAAAGTATTAATGTTATTGTACAATTAAAATGGCCATATTAAGAGAGTGAAGATTAAGATTATATGAGAATTTACAAGAGACAACACATTCTCTATATATACTCTCTTATGGATCCTAAACCACATACTTAGAGAAATACGAAAAACACCCATTAGAAAAATTCTCCTATATCATCAAAGAGCAAGTTATAAAGATATAGAATTAAAGAGGAAAAACATATATGATCATTCAAGTCATTGCTATGGATACAAGTCTCCTATTTTTCTCAATTATGTTTCAATTATCATTATCCATATTTGGTTAATTTAAAATATTTTTAAGATGATTTGGGTTATCACTTCCGCATTACAATCATACAAAATAATATTGTATTAATCTAATATCGGTTTTGATGTTTACTTTACATTTGGCATCTGAGCCTTCTTACAAATTATTATTTCACCAAATTAGGATTTATGGATTTTAGATTTAAAATTAAAAATAATTAATTAAATTAGAGAATTATTGAGATTTAGATATTTTATCAAATAAAGTTAAGTAATTATGATTAGTTTTTATATTAATATTTATGACATGGTTGATTAAGGATGATATTTATTTTGTAATATCAATTGAAAAATTAATTGTGTTATGAATGAAATTTATTCATGTCAAGTATCGAATTTTCTCTGACAAATTTAAAAATAAAATTTAAAGTCACATGAATTAAATATTTGTATAATGAAAAGTGTGTTAGTCACCAAAGTGGTCCAGTTGTATTGGTTAAATATTTAATTATGTGTATACAAATATTTATTTTATTGCGCTATAAATGACATTAAAGGTTAAATAAATATTTGTTATCATTATGATACAAAGTTATAAGGTCACTCAAAGGTGGATCATTACTTGTATTTGATGACAATTAAAGTAATTATTTATCATATTTTAATTAACATATTAAGAATATCCAAATATGTCTAATGTATTGATTGAAATTGATTAACAATTAATACAAGATGACATTATATAGTGTGTTATGGATTGATGATGGGTGTATTTGAATTTGACCCAAAGGTGAATTTGAATGCATGTTATTCTTCTTGAACTGCTTGAATTATTAAATGATATACTGAAAGCATTAAAATGAGATATTAAATATTTGCAGTTTTGCCATCTTTAATGAATTCAGGTGTCATTGGAATCAAAATTCAATGGGCTTAATTATGATGAGAGGATCGAATATGTTACTCCCTCCGTCCTCTAATACATATCGTTTAAGGTTAATTTGAGTAGATTAAGGTGAAGTAAATTAAATGCTAGCGGTTGAACAAATTTAATGAGTGGGTGATTGGTATTTTCTTAAAAAAATTCATGCAAAAAGTAAAACTGGTAGATTATTACTGGTGATGAATGATTTTTTTATTGATTATGGTAAAGAAGTGATTAATTGACATTTTAAGTTTGTTGCTGATATTAAATACGCATTGAAAATTGTTAAGTTACAAGTAAAAGTGGACAAATTTTTTGTTAAGTGACATGTAAAAGAGGACAGAGGGAGTAAGTATTATGCTGACATATCATGTATCGATAAGGCTCTAATGATGGATAAGCCCATTGAACCTAATGATTTCAGTAATGAGGCAGAAAATTTGGTATGGGAGGAATGAGAAAAGTCTAATCGGGTGTTATTAAGTTTCTTAACATTGAGTATTGCTGAGAATGTTAAACCTTCCATGCCAAGAACAACAAATGTGAGGAATTTTCTAGCTGAGATTAAGAATTTCACCAGTACAGATGTTATTGATAAGTCTGTAGTGGCGACTCTCATGACAGATCTATTGACTAAGAAATATGATATTAGTCAATCGATGCATGATCATCTCACTTACATGGTAAATGTGGCAAATAAGCTTAAAGCTATGAACATGGAAGTGAATGAAACTTTCATAGTACGGTTCATTCTCCAATCCATTTAGGGAGAGAAGTTTGAGAGGTTCCGTCAAAGATATAACACACTTGAAGAAAAGTGAAACTTTTAGAAAACTAAGGTCATGTTATTACAAGAAGAAGCAAAGCAAAGGGCAGCAGTAAAAGTGAAACTTGCTGAAGTCCATTTAACTGTTCATAGCAATGCTAATGTTACCAGCAGCAGTAAGACATCAAGTAGTAAAGAAAAGAAGAAAAGAAAGCAACCCATGAAAGTTAAGGTTGATGCACAAAAAGCAAAGAAATGTCATTTTTGTGGAAAGATTGGACACTTAAAGAATGAATGCCTGAAACGTAAGGCATGGTTCGAAAAGAAAGATATAAATAATGTTTATGTATGCTTTGAATCGAATTTAATTGAAGTACTTTCTAATACATGGTGGTTAGATACTGGTGCAACTACTCATGTTTCACATATTTCACAGGTATTCCTTACGATCCAGCCCATAAAGGAAAATGAAAAGTATATTTCATTGGAAACAAGATGAAAGCAAATTAGGTTCAATGCATTGGAACTTACACATTGATTTTAGATACAAGTTATCATATGAGTCTAGAAAAATGTCTTTATGTACCTGAATGTGCTAGAAATCTTTTTTCCGCTTCGAGGTTCGATATTATGAGATTTGATTATAGATTTGGAAATAAATGCTTTTCGATGTATCGATAGAAGTGTCTTTTAGATACTGGTGCATTGTTGGATGATTTGTATTGCTTCAATCTGAATTCAATTATTCCTTGTTTAATGTTGAATGTGATGTTGGTGTTAAACATAGTGCACTAGATGAATCCTCTTCTAATTTGATGCATAAAAAAATCGATCATATATCTAAAGAAAGAATCACGAGACTTGTTAATAATGAAATTTTGTCTCATTTGGATTTTACTGATTGGGATTATATATGTGTGGATTGCATTAAAGGAAAGCAAACCAAACACATATCAAAGAAACCAACCACAAGAAGCACGGGATTAATCGATTTAATTCATATTGACATTTGTGGTCCATTTGATGTTCCGTCATGGGGCAGAGAAAGGTATTTCATTACCTTTATTGATGATTATTCAAGATACTGTTATCTTTATTTACTACATGAAACGTCACAATTAGTGGATGTTTAATAAACATTCATTACCGAGGTTGAAAGGAAGCTAAATAGAAAAGTTAATATAATTAGATCAGATAGAGGCGGTGAAAATTATGGTAAAACAACTGAACTTGGATAGGTTCTAGGTCCATTTACAAAGTTCCTCGAATCTAAGGGCATTTATGCACAATATATAATGCTTGGAACACCACAACATAATGATGTGGCAGAAAGACGAAATCGTAATTTAGTGGAAATCGTTCAGAAAGGCACCAGCGGGGCTCCTTACCGAGTCGCACCCTTCAATCTTCTCATTCATGTACCCCATCACCCCTGCAATAGTCCTGTAAATGATCACTCCTCACCTGACATTCACATTCCTCTTTTGGAGCTCACACTTCCTTCTTTGTCTCTATGTACACTGCTGCCACAGAATGCAATCCCTTTCTTTTCATTGGACTCTATTTCAAAACCTGTCCTAATCATCCTGCAAACTCCACAACTGAACTCATTACATAGATCACCTCTTTGAGGGCCACAACATTTCATACTTGTGCCATATAATTTTAGCAACTCATTTCGATCCACCAGCAGTAGTGGGTGTATGTCATCTTTCTTCTCCCTCTCCGCCCTCTAGATCTCATGATCTTTGTGCTTCTCAAACCTCTTCGGCATGGCTACCGAATTCTTAACCTTAAGTACCTACCAAATGACAGGCATGGGCCTCTCCAAGTCCCTCGCCGCTGCTTGGTATATTATCTCCATTATGTTTCTAGACTCATCCGCTTTGTTCACTTTGTCAAACAGTATCATTAATAACATGATCTCACATCATCTCTGTTACATTTATCATGCTCAGTGATATACGTGACAATTAGGAAAGATAATAAATTAGTATGATTATCTTTGGTTAAATTTATAGATAATGAAAGACACAATAGGCAAGTAATTAATATCTTCATATCCCACATTGACTAGGAAAGAATATTTTAGTTTCCATATATATAGTTACACAATTGAACTGTGTTAAAAGAAATGTGCGGGGGTAGTAGAGAAACACGTGGTTCGTACCACCGCCGACCGGGCGTGAGGCACGTGCGCGGTGCCTATTCTTTTTAGAGACAGGCCCGTTCAGCCCAGTCTTTCTTTTTTGCTCCAGCCCACTACCCAACCTTCCTTTTTTGAAAGAATAGTCCAACACTCTTTTGTGTTCCCTTGCTCTTTTACTACAGATAACTTACAATCAACATGAGAAGGAGTGGACAGGGGCAGTTTCAAGCTTCATGGGGAGTTGCACCCCAATGTGGAGAGATTGAGGGAAGTGGTTGCGTAGCCACTTGTCCCTCTTTTTTCGTAACCGCACAAGAGAGCTCCAGCTAAAACAGAGGAGACTCTCTTCATTTGGAACTCACCCCGAAATCATTCCTCTCATCTCCTCTTTACTGTAGTTCAAAAAGATTTCTGCTGTTAACAACTCTTTCCTACTTCTACTAGTCAGCTGGTCAGCTGCCAAGAAGCTATCGAGGCGGTCTTCTCTGGTGGTGGAAGGATTGGATACCGTCTTATCTTAACAGGATCCAGCAAGCATCCCCGTCTGCACCCTGGTGGGGCTGATTTCTTCTAAGGCTAACTACCCACGGTATGGATTAAGTAAAAAGAAGCATCATGTTTTGGTTTCTTACTCTTGTCTGTTTTGTTTTGATGCATGGAGTTAATAAAATCAGCATGCTAGTACGTCTACTTCCAACAATCTTAGAGGAAGTCATATGGTTATTAATTGCTGCTCTTGTATGTGTTGCAGCAAGGGTTTTCATTGACACTGGATCATCTATTGATGCAGCAAGAACGGTTGTTGAAACCGGTGCTGCAACAACCACTGCTGGAACTCAATTGACAAAACCGTTGCTAAAATTGTTGCTGCCCGAGTTACAGCTAATGTAGCAATACTAATGTCACGATTGGATTACAAGCAGCCGCAATGATAGCTGCAACAACTGGAGGGCTGTGTGCCTCCAAGGTCGACCTGACAGGCCTTTATGACCAGTTCTTAGGGCGCAACTTTAAACGATGGTCTAGCCATATGGAGATGTGCCTTTGTACAAGGAGCTTGTATCTAGTAGTGGTGACAAAACCACCAAAACCCACCGAGTCTGATCCCAAGGCAGTCGAAATGGCCTGCTTCAAGGAAAAAAACATGTGGGCTAAGTGCGCCATTCTGACATCACTAACAGATGAGTTGTACGTCGTGTTCAACGCCAATCGCCATAATGTATGAGATGACTTGAACTTGAAATACAACATTCTGAGGGATCTGACATTGATCCTTCACATGAATCAATTCTTAATCACGTGGAAAGGATATCAAATGTGG